>JAQGAM010000706.1:0-11472 GCA_034697665.1 Nanhermannia comitalis
TCTAAATTTTGTTATTTTAAGCTTTAGGTAATCAGTTTTAAGGCTTTGCAGTGTATCTAAAGAATGAATAGGAAAGGATATAATACTTTTGAGGATTTAAACACAGTTTAAAAATTTAAAATATAATTAAAATCAAAATGTTGCGAAGCAACGGGTACTGCCAGTTATTTCAATATAGGTATCCTATTATTTATCAAAAAATGATCTAATACTATATAATAGGATTAGAAGTTTTTTTATTAAACTTTTATATTTAACGGAAGTTAAACTATTCGACAATTCATTAAATTATTACTTTTTGAATCACAATAAAGTGAAGAAAATTTATTCTTTAATAACATTCGTTCACAGAATTGAAGGCAAATAAAGAAAAGCCAATAAAACAGATTTTGCAGTTTAATAACAGCAGACTTTATTTCCACTTTAAATTCTTTTTTCTTGTTATATCAAACAATTCGGATTCAATTTAAATATAAATGCAGAACAACTATAAAGAGACCAACAAAAAATACTTTATGCAAATTATATAACTTTGAATACAGTTAAATCTCGTTAAGTTCGACGCATTCAAAACTTCAACAATAAGATCCTGAAATATTTGATTCTCTAAACTTTTAAATCTTGAATCGAAATAATATTTAAATAGATATTCATTAGGATTTTGTTCTCATAGTTCTCAATATACTAAATATAAAAGAATTTACAGAATAAAAAACTTTTTTTAGAGCTTGTCTTAAAACGATTTATATATTTATATTTAGAATAAATAAAAACTGAAAACTATTTTTTGGACTTTAGAACTATTGAAAGTATTTCTCATTTGTTTAAATTTTAGCTAAAAATTCTTCACTTCTATGTTATATATATTGGAATCTCATGACTAACAACAACTGCAATATCTATTCCTACCTTTCCCTTGAATTATATTAAAAGTTTTTTCAATGGATGACTGAATAACCATAGACTACACTATAGGAAGTGTATATGTTTGAGATCAGATTTAACTATTTTGAGGACTATTGTGTGTTGTGTTCAATAGAGAGTGAACAGCGAGAGAAATAAGAATAAAAGAGGAGAAGAAGTCAAGAATATATATATTTCTTATATATGTTTCTCAGAAAACAAGTCAAGATATAAGAATGTATTCGACTGTGAATATCGAAGAGATATCCAAAATAGTTTTGCCGCCGATGGCGAATACCAAATAAACTTTGGTCTTGAAATCTCTGCAGCTCTTCTCTTGAAAAGACTAATGCATTTCGCGCTTATTTTTCTATTCAATATAGAGTTATATAACTAACAGTGGCGTAGACTTAAAGCGAAATCATTTTTTAAAAAATAAAATTAGAAAATCATTAATTTTATCCATAAATTAGATCCTATTTCAGTTCTATAATACTAGTAATAAACTGTATTCTGATTGAAATTCAAAGAGTAAAACACATAAAAAACTTATTTTTATTTGAATCTGAAATTATGTAAATTTTGACCTCTATTGTTATGGGTGGGTATCAATAGTAAGGCTACGCCACTATACTCTTATCCATTTATTTTATTGAAAATCTTCTGACAATAGGAGAAGTAGTGGAGTCAGTGCTAAAAAACTATTGAAGGCGTTTCGTCGAACAAATAAAGTCAGTACTGAAAATATGCTTTTTGTGCACAAATACATAATATTAAACTTACGAACAAAACACACAATCTTTTTATTGGAATAAACTTTTAAACCTGAAAAATCCAATATAACAGCAAATTTTCTTACTATGTTCTGAAGTTTTTTTTTCTGAATTCTCTATTTTAAGCAAATATTCAATGAATTTCATATTTTTATTTATTTTCTGATAACTTTTTCATTACAAAAATTTTTATTTGACTGCTCATTGAGAATATTTTTCAGTCTTATTCATGGATAAAATTTTATGCATTACTCTATTTAGGAATTAATTTTTTCTTAAGAATTTCACATAAAAATTACAGAATTTTAATACAAGTTTTTTGAAGTTTAATTCATTAAAACTTTCTTTAAGGAAATGTCAGATCTTTTAATTGAAGACCAAAATCTCGAGGAATGCTTAACATAAATAAGAAAAATTGAAGAGTAATTTATTTATCAAAATACTAATAATAATAATCATCATTATCTATAATAAACGGGTTCAATAAAGCGATAAAAAAAGGGCTGAAATAAGGATCAGCATTAATAACATCCTAAATATACAGCGAAAAAATTCTTGCTATATAGCAATTGAAAACAAGAGCGTTTTCATAGATAGCATACCTTTTCTGATGGCATAACGATAGCACATAATCATTGTTGGACTCACGCAACAAATACATGCCATCCTTACAGCCCTCATCCCACAGAATCCATTCCGCCGTCTCTCGTGATATATTGCCGTAATAATAGCTCATCGATTCCACAAAACAGTCCGATTGTGTTATATAACAATTTTCATTAGCAATTATTGCACTCCTATGACTATTATCCATAGTATAACCAAAAGAATAATAGCTGTTGAGGTCAGACACGAAACCAAAGCCTATCAAATATTTTTGTCTTTTAGGCTTCTTTTTTATTGTTGTCTTTCTATCTGTTATTCTTTTCCTATTCTGCGCTTCTCTTCTGCTTTTGTGTGATTTTTTGACTCTCCCTCACTCGCCTGCACTCGCCTTTTAGCGGGTGCGATGATTTTCAATTAAATACCACAAATGTCAGACCAGTTGGACTCTGGAAACTGATTGCATTTTTTTCTCCCATCTTTTGTATTCTATTGAAAGATAGAAAAAAATATGATGAAGGCTAAGGATGAATCATATTTCTCCTTTGTTTGTAGGGTTTATTCCCTTTGAGAAATAGATATTTATATCATTAAACTAGGGTTCAGATGGCTATCAATAAATATATATTTGATTAAAAATGGCTTTGAATTGAATTTTTTTTTAAATAAATTCTTAGATAATATTTTTTTGGAAGATTTTGTTTTGCAATATTTGAGTTTAAAAACTTTTTACTTCTTCTGAGTTATAATTGATTCTAATTATTGTTTTATAAAAATAGAATTTTTAAATGAATATTAGACTTTAATTCTTAAATACAGTAATAAACAAATCGAAAAATTCTTTAAATAAATTCTTGTAATTTTGAAAATACAAACAAAACTCAATGAATTTTATACTAAACTTTATATTAGATAATCAAATATTCTGCAAATTAACTATTTATAAAAAAAATACATTTCAATCATTGACTTTACAAACAATACGTATTCATTAACAGCATTAACAGATAATCTAATAAATAAAGCTCTAAATCCTGATTACAAGTAAACCCTATTTGGAGCTATTGTCAAATCTTTTATTTGCCATTTGACTCGAACTCTATACTTATTTGCCATATTGTTGATGATATTTATGTCACTATTTTTTGCTGAACTGATTCTCACATATTTGCTCTCAAACGCAAACACATACGTTATAGTATTGAGAAATTTATTATCCCTTTATTTTCTGGCCATAAAAATGTATGTCAAATATCTCTTTCTTTGCAGAGAAATTTCTCCATTCTTTCAATTCTTTGTTAACATTGGCCAACAATTTATACAATATATTCTCACACTTTGACCAATTTTTCTATTTTTCTTATTTTATTATTTTATTTCTTTTATTATTTTCTGCTCCACTGAAAATTTGATGCTTTGATTTATTGACGCGAATATATATTTTGACAAAAAAAATTTCCTATCAATAGCAAAAAATGCTTCTCAAGCGACTAATAAAGTATTAGTTTTGAAAAATTGCTAAATCCCTATAAATTCAATTTGTATTGCATTCAATGTTTGCTGAAATTAAGTTTTTTTATTCCCAAAAAATCTTTTCCTTATTTTCTTTTAGATTTAGTTATCTTAAGGGAATTCTCATAATACTAGTCAGTAATGAATAAAATATATTGAATTTTTAAGAATACTAAGTATACACAGAATAGCTGTTTCGCTAATGGTATGGTATTCTGGGGTTTACTTAATATTTATCAAACAATTTATTTGGATTATAAATGAAGCCCAAGTCTACCCGTTCTATCAAATGATACTTTTATAATGATAAGTATCAAAAACTTATCTCAATTTGAGAACAATTTTTGTTTAGTCTGTTTATTGTTATATAAAAGAATGCAATTTTAAACAATAAGTTTTCTTTGCTGTGAATCATCAATAATACCAAAAAAATCCAATGAATCCAAAAGAAATCCAAAGATTTCTGGTTCTGAAAAAAGTTTTCGTCTGATTTGATAAATGACTTGTTTCTGATTCAGAGAATATATTGACTGACTTAATACGAAAACTTATTTTCGTTTAATTTAATTTATTATAAAATTCAAAATCTATATATATAGTGAAAGGCTTTAGTGAAAACATTCTTAACTGATTATTATAGAGGAAAATATATAATTTGAATGGTTTTGGATGAGAAACTCTTTTCTATGAGATGACTATGAGATGCAGCAAATTTTTTTCTCAGCCGAAACTTCTATTAATTGGCTGAATATTAAGTGATATATAGAGCATAAACTTCTTAGAACTGCTAAATCAGACCAAAACTCTATTCTAAATGAACCGAATATCCTATCAAACAATCACCAGAATATTCTGTGAAAATAATTTGTTAGCTTTCAGACTAATGTTAAGATTAATTACTCTGAGTAAAATCTTGTATTCTCGCGAGAATATAATCGAAAGATCGTTAAAGTTAGAGAAAAGTTCGTTTTTGGACTAAAAACATAATTTTTTTATACAAATAAATTACAATTAGCTGTTCAGCTGATTGTGAATTTTGAATTTGGGTCAATAGGAAACATCAGAGATTATGCGGATATTAAATGAGTTGTGAATGAATAGATACATCTCATGGACAATATATGCATTATCTCACAAAAAATACTACAATAGACCAGAAGAATGAGAAGAGGAATTGCATTGTGTTTAAGAGCATTACTATTAGTGAAAGAAATTCTTAGCAAAAAATATATAAAACTAAAGTCTTCTTTTATCGAAACAAAAATAAAGTTTTTCCTTCTTCTTAAGACAGAACTGAATGAATAGATATCGCTTTTTTTGAGTATTATATCAGTTATTAAGAGCTTATTTATTTAGTTATAGGTTTTTGTACTGAAATTGAGATTATTTTTCAGACAATGGACTGAATATATTATGCACTAAATCTTAAACTATTCTTTGAATGAAATTCTGTGTCGTCATCAATGTTATTGTAATGAAAATAAGGCGACAAATTCATATCAAACTTAATTCTGGACAAATAAAAGTCAAAGAGGTGGCTCTTATATAATTTTTGATAAATTTTAATTCTTTTATAGTCTATATTTGTTACCAAAAAAATCAAAAATCATTTAAATATCAAACATAATTTAAATGTTAATAATATAATAATTACTAACTTATTCTCATATTTTGCAACACGTTTAACATAACCATAAAATTACAATCATTCGATTGCGTTCATCTGTCCATATGTTTAGAATAATATTCTTTCTATAAAATCATTTCTACTTTAGTATTATTCAGTTTTAATATACTTTATAGAATGAATATTTCATATTTCATGCCTTTTCATGCCTTTTCATGCCTTTTCATGCTAATAAAGCTTAACTGAGGCTTTAATTTTAAAGTCTAATAAAATGCTAATGAGATATAAATAAATACAAAAATTTTATTCTCATTAAAGAATGATAAACAAGTAAATAAATCGTTCAAATTTCGGTGATTTAAGATTACTGGCACTTAAATCATAAAAATTTTTATCTTTTTGCTTAAATTTGGGTACGGTCTGGACTCTAGACTTGTTAATATGAAATCAGGATTGTTGGTCACCCTAAACAAATATTACTTGATGTGAGACATACTTTTTTCTTTGATAAAGTAATGAATACAAGGAATAAGGTTTTCATTGGCTTTTATTCTTTAACTGCTTTATGTAATGTACAGTCGTTTAGATAAAGTTATGCCCAGAAATAAGGGCTAACATAAGCACAAAATTTTTATAAATCAAATTGAATGGCTATTCCTTCACACTGTTTGAGCCCAAAAAATAGATGAATAGTTTAGATAACAGTATACACACTGCAAAGTGCTATTTGTAATACTTATATAAAATGTGTGGTAAATACACATAAAATTTGGATTAACTCTCTTTTTGATATTTATTTTATGTTTTACTTTATTTCATTGCTTTGAGTCGTTATAATAAAAATATGTCAATATTTGGGTTTATGTTTATCCATAACTGCTTGTAATTCAAACATTACAAGAATATTCTTGAATAATAAGTGCATTAACTTCTCTGTTAATGGACTTGTAAATGAATTCATTTTTGCTAATCGTCGGTGAAATATAAATTTTTTATGAGAAGGGTTTGAATTAAATGTGAGAATCCGTATAAAAGACAATTTTATTAATTATTTTTGCTTTAATTACTTTCTCGATCTATTAATTGAAAGCTTGAAACTGAAGTAATTACAATCTAATTGAGTTTCTCTCAATTTTATTCTTATCTTGTTTTCAGTATTACACTAATTGATGAAAATGTATATTTAGGAAAAATCTGATTTTATTAAAAATTATACATTTAATTAATTCATTCAAAATTGAGTTTCCAAACTATTATGACATTTAAGTTGTTTCTTACCCTGTATTTCATGTCTAATAACATTATTAGTAAAAAAGGCACAAAATTTTTAAAAAGTTTAAAAAAGTTTAAAACAGAATTTTTATAATGAATTTTTTTTATCAAATTCAAGTATAGAATATTCTAAATATAAAAATAATCTAAAGATCATTACTTCTTTCGCTAGATATTCGTTGAAATTCTCACTTAATTTTTTCCAATTTCTAACCAATAAGTTAATCCATTTTTTAATTAATACAATACTAACGAGTAAGATAATCGATTTTAAGAGCACAGCTCATTTATTAATGTGTATGAGTTATTTAGATTAAAATGATTGGTACTTTTATTTATAGTAAAACTCTTACTAATGTGAAACAGAATCAAATAAATAAATAAAATATTGATTTCATTAATAATACAAATAATTATTTATAAGTCGCTACCATAGGAACTATAATTAGAAACAACTCAACCCTAACTAATTATATTCACTCCGACAGCATTTAATTTTTGAAAAGTCTGTTGGGCACGTATCTTATGGCTGTAGTTAATTAAAAAAATTTCAAATTTTATTTCAAGTCTCAACTCAACAGATTATTGTTAAAGAAAATAAATCGATTTGAAAGCTATGAAATAAACTATTATTTATTACATTACTAGTCATTGAGACTAAAAAGGAACAGCACTTCTATAGAAAGTAATGGATTTACAGAGAAGTAGAAAATAAGAGTTAATTCTTATTTAAGACTAAATAACTTTCTTGCGCTATAAAAATAGATTAAAGAAAATGAGGTAATACTTAAACTAAAACATCAATAGAAAAAATTGTGTCAATCGATAATATTTTTAAATTCTAGTCTAAAATAATGGGAAAAATTATTAACATTGCGAAAGAGTAAAAATCCTTATATAAGATAAAAAAAATAGTTTGAAACTTTTTCTTGAAGTAATTTATTTCCTTTACTCTATTGATTGGACAAAAATTGATGAATACTTGAATAAAAGCAAATGTAAAAAATATATTCGACTTGAAAATTGAGTCAACTCTTAAGGGACACAATTATCATAACAATGATTTGAACGAAACATTGAATTGTAAATAAAAGTTTGACATTCATTCTGGAAAAAACATATAAAGATATGTTATATTAAAGAATCATGACTTGTGAGGCAATCAGAACTATAGCTTAAAAAAGATGGTAAGAGTTGAGTGCATGAGAATAAGTTGTATACAAGCAGTACATCAAACAAGATAGTGATCAACATTCATGCCATCATCACAGGACATAAGACATGGACCGCTTCTCATACATAATAGATTTGAGTCAATGCAATGATAGATAGAAAGTACTTCTCATCTCTTATCTCATTCTCTCATCTCTTCCGTCCCTCACTTTCTTTGAGCAAATTTTATTTACTAATTGTGACCAATTTAGAGGCATTTTAAGGAATGGCGAAAATGCATTATTTGTTACGTAATTATTGAAGTTTTAATTTGATATTCTCCTTATCTGTCTCCCTCTCCCTCTCTCTGATCCCTATTTTTTATGAGCCAACAGAAAGCTAGAAAACAGATCTGATTGAGAGTAAGCGGAAACAAGTTGAAAGTGAGCACCAGAATCATTAAGTGCGGTTCAAAGATGATAACACAGTACACTGTAGAGTGTATTGAAGAATAGTTAGCGGTTTGTACTGTATCTCATTCGGCCCAATAGAGAACAGAGGGCTCAAGACTTCACTGTTACGCTTCAAAGTTCTTCTCAATCAAATGATTTAATATTGAGAGCTATAGAGAGAAAAGTTTCTGAATTCTATTATCATTTCTCTTATATTTCAGGAAATTAAGAGTTATATGAAATTGATCTCAAATATGGGAACAAAATATTAGAATTCTTTACTCGTTTTATTCTTTGAATATATTCCGAACTTTTCCTGTTCTTAACCAAAGAATTATTTAACTTAGAATTTAATTCTAGGAATAGTAGTAAGTCTTATAACTTTTATTAAGTGAAGCAAAACTTTTTTTGCAGAATATTCTACTGAATTGTACTCTTTTTTAACAAAAAATAAGAATTTTTTGAGGTCTATATTGCATTAGGATTTGATTTTTATTCTACTGAATGAGACAATACTTGTGTTTTAAACAGTGAGAAAAGAGAGAAATAAAATGAATGATAAAATTGAAATATAAAAAATAGATAATACCAAGAGATGTGACTTTAAAACATATCATTTAATATTATGAATGTGTGTCTGACGAGAAAAGTGTGAATGTCAGTGACATTAAGAAAGATGATAATAAATGACAAGATTTATAAGTCGAAGAATAGGCTGAATAACAATAATCTTTTACTGAATTAAATGAATCAAAATAATACAGACTTCACAAAAAGTTACTTATTTTTAGTGAAATACAAAGACATTGTTTTGATTTCTTTTATAAATAAATAAAATTTTTTAATGTATTAATTGTTTTGACATATTTTGTGAAAATATTTAGTTGAAATGTTAATCCAAAATCATTAAAAAGTTTTTAATCTTTTTTTTTATTTAATTAATTCTTTCAAATGACTTACGAATCAATTAATTCAAGTTTAAGAGTATTATTATTTTTGTGGTTTAATTAAATTATTTTATTTTATAAAAGTTGCAAAACTTAAAACCTTTGTTGAAAAAAAAGTTTTTGAATAAGTACAGAGTTTTTACTGTATTTTACAATTTTACTGATCAGAAAAAATTGGATAAAAATAGTCGTTTCGAGTAGAAAATCAAAGTTAAGAATAGCGTGTGTGAGATATTGGGTTAAATAAACACATGATAAGAGTGTCAAACGGATGAAAGTGTGATAATAGCAGCAGAAGAAGAAATTGCTTTAAGAGAAGTGCAGAGAAAGGAATAGAGATATAGATTGAGAGGCTATAGAAGTGTTGTAAAGAAAGATATGATACATAGCATTGTCATCAATGATATGACAGCAATACTGGAGTCCTCGATATTACACTTTCCCGCTATTTATTTGCCAATAGTTTGATTGAACCGTAGATTTAGATTAAAGAACTATTCAGAATGTATACCAATCACGCGATCATTTGTGGCACTTTTGGTGTAGGGCTTAGCTTTAGTTAAAGTGTCGTAAAATTTTTTATGACATTTTTTTTTGTTTAGTAGAATGAGTTTCTGTTTAATCAGAACTTAATATAGTTATTGCCTATATTTTATCATTCTTTGAATCATTAATAATAAGACAAATTATGTAAGAATTAGTGGAATACTAATAAGGCATAAATTTTAAGTAAAGGTTTTTTTTATAACAATTTAACTTATCATTTATTTTTACTATAAATCTAAAGATAATAAAACTTAATTTTAAACAAAATTTTAAGATTTGAAATGTAAATGAATTTTTGTTTATTATATAAAATATATAGTGAATAGAAAATGTTTTATTAAAGATGATAAATAATAAGGCAGTTAAATATTTCAAACTTAAGTGAGCAAAAAATGAATCTCTACTTAGTCTAACGACTAAATAATTTCTTGTCATAATATTTTCTTTGTTTAATGATATGTTAAAATTTTTTCTCCTCCTAAATAAGATGTTTAACACCATAAATATTATGCAAATTTTGTACTATAGAAAAGTACAAAAATAAAAGCATCCATTTATGCAATAATGCTTTTCACTGAAATTAAGATTTAATTTAATTTTCCTTTACAACCAATTTTCAGAAAAAAGAAAACATAAATGAGTTTTTTTACGCTCAGAGAATTTTATCGTTAAACGTAAAATAATTATGGCGTTAAAACATTATTTTGCAACTGAATCGCTATAGTTATAGTCAATTCAATAGTACTGATGGGAAATACGTTTAATAGCGAATTGATTACCATTTAATTCGTTTTATTTATATTATATGAAAGTAGGCAAAGGAAATGGCAAAAAATAGCAAAGTTTGAATCAGAGTGAGAAAAAATAAATGCATTAAAAATCTAGGAATAATTGAGAGGAAAGCAATTTAGCCCAAATCCTTTCAATGTAGCTTTAATTTCCCATGAAAAGCTCAAAATAGGTAATCCCTAGGTTTTTGCTATTTTAAGAGAGTTAAATATTTTCAATTTTTCTATTTTATCCTAAATATATGTCTAATCAATTACAGTTAATTAAAGAAGCATGCTTATATACTATTAGCGAATAAATCCTTCAAAAAGAGCATGTTGAATAAAAATAAAATTTTGCCTATTTCAATTATTATTTTATTATGTAAGTCAATTACATGATATTTAATTAAAAAGGTTTTATATATGTAGGAAATATTAATTTAATTGTTTTGTTGCTGTTCAATAGCAAAGAGTTTAGTTAATTGTCCACATTATAGGAATAAATGAATTTTTAAAAATAAGTACCGGTAGTTATTTTTAATGTAAATGATTTAAATTTGAAATCAGTACCCATTAAGTGAGGCCATGGCTTTTGCTTTTGCGTGTAGTAAATAAGTATCATTTGAGGGGCACAACCCATTTGACGAAACACTAATTGGACGATAAGATGATGCCAGAGATGTGAGTTAGAGATTGAGCTTTTCTTTTCACTCTGCAAAACGATTGCCAGTCATTGAGATTAAATGGTAAAACCAGAAAACCTGGCATTTTAGTGATTACACGTTTGCGATATAAAAAAGGATATATAAAATGTTGATTATAGGCTGCACTCTGTGCGAGTGTTTGGGGGAAGAGATAGAAAAGTGAGGCTGAGAACTAAATTTAGAGGAAAGGAAGAGAGATATCTAAATAACT
>JAQGAM010000707.1:0-11471 GCA_034697665.1 Nanhermannia comitalis
CTCTGTGTCCCGGCCGAAGGGATGGGTCTTCCTATATATGTCTCGGAATAGAATAATGGAACCCTCATTATAAGCATTGCTAAAAGTTCCGTAATATTTTTGTCCCGGAATGTCCCGGAAAAAATTGATAAATATACTGAAAGTCAAGGAATTGCACATAGAAGAGTTGGCATATTAAAAATATATTTTCAAAGGATTTTATCTGCAATATATTAAAATCACATATCAGAGTCCGTTTCTTAAAATCTTCTGCGAATATAAGATTAAAAATCAAAAATACTTCTCAATTAATGAAAAATATTTGAGACTATTTGTCTCGAGACGTAAATTGGCTGCAGTTATGTTTTTGATAGCAAGCTATACCACCACTTTTATAGGTAGTATTTTAATGGGTGGTGTTGTGACGCTCTCTTATTTTGACACTTATCTTAACCATTTATTAATACTTACCATTATTTGGTACATAAATTGTTTAACTGTCGCTCGATATCTACCGGCGCTTATGTACAGCTATACTGTATATATCAGGCCTTTTTACTTCAAAATTTTTAAATTAATTAAAGTTAAAGTTTGACGAAACTGAAATAGTTTTAGTTAAAGTTTAAGTTTTATTTCAGTTTTTTAAAAGTTAATTTTTAAAAAATAAAATTTAAATTATTACAAGCTTTAGAGTTGTAAAAGTTGTTTATTGTAAATAAACATAACTTCTTTTTGTAATTTAATTGCATTTAGAGGATTAGGTTTAGATTTTAAACAATCGCCAGAAATACTAAATGTTCTTTCACTAGAAGCTTGTGTTGCAGGAATTACTTTTATTTCATACAGTTTAATAAGTTTATGATGGAATTACTACTTTTACAAAAACACATTTTAATTTTATTATTATTGATTTATTAACAATTGAGAACGTTTTAAACTGTTCATTTATCTGAACAATAATAATAAAGGAAAGCTTTATTTATCAAACTAAAGCATATGAAAGCAATTTTAAGATTAAATACTAAGATAACAAATCAAATTCATTGCCCGGTAATCCGTTCGTGAAAATAATTTTGGAAAGCTTTACAATATTTGAATTCAAAAGCAGGTGTTAAAAACTAAAATAATTTAAGTTTTCATTTCTATTTTAGCTAAAGTTTAAGTTATTTTTAGCTCATTTAAAATAATTAATTTTAGTTTAAGTTTAAGTTAACTTTAACTTAAACTAAAATGGAATTAAAGTTAACTCAAGTGATTTAGTTAACTTAAAAAGGTCTGGTATATATCTATATTTTTACGCTTTATATGAAAGTTAGATTTAAACGAGTATTGGATATAATTGCTATTTATCATAAGAATAGTAAGTCTTTTAAATTAAGGTTAAAGTTATACACAATTTAAAAATTTTATGTTAAGAATTATCAGATTTATAAAGTTGTTTCTAGAATTGTATAAGAATTTGCAATACTTGAATAAACTTTTTTTTATTGATTGGAAGCGCCGTTAATATGTTGAGAACGGCACTACTTGTAATAATTTTGAACACTGGTTAACATTAGTAAAAGTATTTATGTATTCACTCAAAGTAACAATAATTATAACAATATAAGCACATTATAGAGAGAAGTGCTCGCTGTGAGAGCAGAGCATAGACCGACAATTGAATGAAGAAAATAGGAGTTTATATACTAAATTGGAGGCAGTACTAAATGGTCAGTACTCAAGGATAGAGTGTTAGTAATTGTACTGATGATTAGGCATAAGTATGATGACTGTATGTATCGTATGATATGTTAGTTCAAGGTTTGACTGAAGGATGACTTCGTCATTCATGGAAGTGAATGAAAGTTCACTTCAAAATCATCGAATTCGCACAAATCCTTCTAATCTTCTTATTTCTTTCTGTTTTGGGGTTAATTTAGTTTAAATTAAATTTTAAATTAAGCCTATAATTGACAGAATACATGTATTTTTCACTTTGTAATCAAAAATACACTTAAAGTAATGCATATTTTAGGTGAAAAATATTTATAAAGTCCGTCAAATGAGCTCTTTTTATGGTTCGTTTGTATACTAAAGTTTATGGTATTAACTCTAACCGCAAAATTATTTTCTTATATTTAAAAGTCTGGGCTCTAATAATTACAATTACTTTAGTATTTTTCAAATCCTAAATAGAAAGATTGGCTAAATTTCAACTCTGACTTATATTTTTAAAATCAAAAGACTTTGATATTTATTTGATGATTAGATTTGGGATTGCCTTCACATTACTGTCAACAGATTTTTCATCCAATATATTGAATATAATTTTGTCGGTAGCTCTTCACAAGTCTTGTTATAAATATTTTGCACTCAAGATTGACTTTTATATAATTCATAATTTATGACATATAAGTGTAGTTCAGAGCTTGAATTTTATGCCAATTTTAATTTAATTTACACATTAAATCACAGAAAAGTCAATTTAAAAAAAGATCTTTCTTATGAAAGTTTTCAAGACATTCATTATTTGTAACTAATGTAATAACTTTAAAGTTATACTAATCTTATACGAAGAACAGATACAACTAAAATAATATCAGAGTTTGGTTTGATATTTGTACTCTATTTAGAGAATGAAATAAGAGTTTTAAGTCAAGCTCATGATCATTATTCACAATCATTTGAATTTGTCTGAATCTTTACTATCTGTCTATTAAAATGTTTTAATATTTTAATCTATAAAATAGTATATTTTTTAAATTATAAAACAAATACAATTAGTTTTATTGAAGAAAAAATTAATATAAGAGTTAAGCGAAATAAATCATTTATAATTGTTGCTGTTATTTTTTTTGTAGAGGTCAAAATCAATGTACTGTACATATACCTTATGACAGATAGTTGTGTGTCAGACGCTGATTATAATATTTCAGTTTCCTATTTAATGAATCAAGTAATTCAAAATCAATTGCACATTCAAAGTCTTTTTTAGAGATTTCAGTATTGAACCAAAAATTAAAGTAAAGTTTTTCTCTATAGTAAACAATGATAATATATATTGCAGTAAAGTAGTTGATGAGCCGTACTGAAGAACAAAAAAATATAGATTAAATAAGATTAATTAGAGCCTCTGATTAGATGATTAAAAATGAATATTAGTGTTCAGTTAACCCATTTAACTCACTTATATTCAAAGGCGAATAGGAAAATGCAATGCTATGCTCCACTAGTATTGTATCTCACTTTATAGCCTCACAAGAAAATACTCAATTTATTCCGAACGCAAACATATTTATCTCGTTTGAGCAAAAACACAACACAATAAAGTTATGATATTATTCATTCTAAACGATTATCGGCAAAAATACATATAATTCATTGTGCGATTGACTTTATTTGAATTCACGTATCCTTTTAAGTTATATTTCTGTGAATTATAAAAGAATTTTTGCTGCACTAAATTTTTATGAATTTTGATTCAAATTTAAGATAATGTGTTGAAAAATTAAATTTTTCATTTAAATTAATTATGAAAATGTAAAAACCGAAATTTTGTTTCAATGTGAGTTCAGGCAATTTATGATGGATTTTGTTAAAAAAAATTGCTTAAAGCTTGAAAATGAAATTACAAAAAGTACAATCGATAGCTTTTAATGTATAACATTTGTAGTAACTCTTACTTATTTTTCCGGTTATTCCTTTTCTAATGCCTTATTTCAGCACAAATGAGAGAAATAGTTATCTAAAATTCCATCATTGAATTCAAGTCAACAGTTTAATCGATTTCTAAAGAGCAACAAAATGCGTGATTAAGTACTATTTAAAGCATTTGTTAAGTAACGCCTTTTTTGATATCGTGCAAAAGTTGAGTTATTTTTCAGAATTACAAGAATATCTCGACATAATTACACACAATCTCATACCTGAATTTGATTGTTATTTAAATTTATTAGAACTTGAATTCAAATTTGATGATTTAGAAGCTTTTAATGATTTGACGAGTAGATTATTTAAATCAATTTGATCTCTAGGCTTAATAATCAGGAAAATTCAAGGATAGACACAATCGAATGAATATAAAGATAAAAAGTCTCAATAAAGTTGATCATATAACTCAGGACTATCCGAAATAATTTATTGTCACCTTTAATATGCTAACCTTCATTACCAGAAATAATTGCATTTTTGTTATACAGACAAGTTTTTATTTTTATAGCACTACAGCATTTATTTTTTCGATTGTACGCGAGTTTGTCAATGTTGAAAAAACCCCTGAAGGCTGTAGTTTTATACAGTTGTATACAAATATTGAAACAACTACAGCTTTCAGGGATTTTTTCAACATTGACAAACTCGCATACAATCGACAAAATAAAGGCAAAAAGAACAGCTACTGTTCTTTTTGACACAATATTGAGTCTAAAAATTGTAACCCTTTAACAGAAGGTTATGTAATAATTTATAACCAAATGGGCTGTGAATTGAGAAAGCTAAGAAATTACTCCTTTAGTCCAAGTTTAAAAATGAAATAATACTTCATATATATGTTTAAATTAAATAAAAATTTTGTCCATAACTTTTTTTAAACGGTGGCAACCTTTGTTAACTGTTCAATTCATGCAAGTTCAAAAGTATTGGGACCCATCTTTGTGCACAGCTCTGGCTTTAGATAACTAATTCATGAAAAAAATATATCCAAATGAATAAATGCATTAAATGAGTATTATTGAACTTGAAATAGAGTTTTTTTAAAAGAATAAATGAAGGATTTAATTTCAATATGTTAAAAAAGATTCTCTTGCGTTTCTTTATATTTCAACTGTTATATGTTAACTGTTGTGGAAAATTTTCTGTACAGTACTGCTACTAAAGCTTATGATTATAAGCTGGACTATTCATTTAGCCATTGGATACTGTTTTTTGTAAACAATATATTGAATATATTCAGATCAAAAACATCTCAATATTCTACGGTTAATAATTTATAACTTTAATTGTCATAAAATAATGAAAAAGTGCATTTACTTATAACTTACTTAAAAGTTTATCTTAAAGTAACAAATAAATGTGCAGTTTTTCTTTTTTTCTTTATAATATACACATACAGTAATAGTATCCTATATTTCATACCAACAAAAGAACTCAGACAATAGATATACTCTACATTGGATATACTGTAGAAAAGAGTATGTTTTATATTATAAATCTGTTATATACATATATAAAAATAGAATATAATATAATATCCGTCTAAATAAGAGCCCCAGATTTTAATTATGAAAAAGATTAAATTCCTTTCTTTAATGAGTTTAGAATATTGAATCTCATATTCAGTGACAAAACTGAATCACATTTAGTTTCTTTCGAATGAATAAATACAATAGAATTTATGTAAAAATGTAAGAACTGTTAGTTTTATATTGTAACGTTATATTGTAACGTATATGATTGTAAAGTTTATGTGATAAATTATATTTTTCATGCGCTTAAACTATTTTACTCTGTATTTTTCATATCACTTGATTTGAGTAATGAAATAATAATAGCTCTCATTTTATTGGATAAATTATTTTATGGAAAGAGAGAATCATTTCTTTCAATACTGTGCTGCACTTTTTTTTATATACGGATGTGAATAAATTTTCTTTGTGGTCCTATTAGTTTTAATAATATTGTATTCGAATATTTCATATGATTTACAGTTCAGTATCGGTTCCCAAACTTATTGTAGTTGGGGAGCACTTTGGAATATGAAAAGACTGAGGATCTTTAATGCCTTAGTAAAATAAATAGTGTGAAGATTGTGGTCGTTTTTGATCGTCGTGGAGTTCTTTATTATTGAACCGATTTTTATTTAGCTTTTCATTTGTTTTATATTAAGTTCTAATCACAGTTTTGCTTTAAACTTATATTCTTGCGGAGCACCTGAAACTGCTCCGTCAAATGTAGTTTAAGAATCGCTGCTTTACAGTATACTTATACCGGTTGGTATGGGTACCAAAACATTCTCATAACCAAAGCTGAATATGAAATTTGAAGAGCCCTTTAATATTTGTTTATCAAAGTTTAGTTTTTAGGCTCTTATTGGGCTCACTTAAATTCAAATAAATTATGTTCTTTTGAGTTTCACTTGACTTTAAATTTGATTAAACTCTAAATTATTAGATTCTCTAATAAATTATGTATCAAAGTTAGTTTGAGTAATATTGAGTATTGTAAAAAACTTCATTAAAATACATATTTTCTACTTTTTATATTAGACAAAATATTAATTTTTTCAAATGAGAATCGATGCATCAACTTATTCTCAAACAGGAGACTGAAGTACAGTTGAAGCGAATCCCGAAAAAGTAACCTTAGGAAAGATATTTTTTCTCTAAAGGGCTTAAGTTATATCAATATAGAAATTTTGAATGCTATTGGACTTATTTCTAATCTTATACAAAAGTTCATTTATATTGATATTATTTAAGCCCTTTATTGACAACATATCTATCCTAAGTTGCTTTTCCGGGACTCGCTTCAGTTACATTACTCAAAAGGGAACCGTGTCACCACTTAGCAACCGATTTCAAAATTTTTTTTACCACAACCAAACCATGTTCAAAACGGACATTTAAATCTGCGGAGTCCAAGAAGCCTATTAGTTATAGTCTCCACAATTTCTCTAAATACATAGTAATACATAGTTATTTTTATAGTAAAGTAACTTACAAAAGGAATTTGACCTATTACTGCATCTAAACATTAATCAATTTTTATGAAAATTTTTAAGAGACATCTAGTCTTTGGTATAAACTTTATCACAGAGTGACATTAATCGATCTCAACAGCCTTACAAATTATTAAGGTAAATTCATACAGGACTAGCAAATGAAAATTTTAAAAATATGATCAATATAATCAAAAGTAGTTGAAAAATAATCGAATACGTGTATTTTTTGTTTAACTTGAAATCTCTTTATATATAATAAAGCGCGTCAAATTTAAAATTCATTTTCATATAGTCGAATTACTGTGAAATTACATTACTATAAAAATAACTATTTATTACTATGTATTGAGAGAAATTGTGGGGACTATAACTAATAGGCTTCTTGGACTCCGCAGATTTAAATGTCCGTTTTGGATGTAGTTTGGTATAATGTTTTTGTGGTAAAAAAAATTTAAAAATCGGTTGGTAAGTGGTGACACGGTTCCCTTTTCAGGTGGACTCCAGTGCATAATTTGAGGGTTGGCATCCCTACTAAATACAATGTAACTAAATATAGTTTGCTTTTATACAGTAACAATTTTATTTTATTTTAGATATAAATCTAGTGACTATTGTTTAACAATATTAATACGTATTTACAAAAAAAAGATGCGAAACCTTTATATAGATATCCCTTAACCTTTATATACTTCAGGATATACTTTAACTTGAATAAGCTTTATTTTATAATAGACATAAGAATGAACATGAGTTTATTGTTTGAATTGATTTATAGACTTTTAAGCCACTGCATTCTTATATACTTGGACTATAAGATAAACCAAATGATTCTTAAAACAAAGTTAATTGATTTTAATGGGATTATAAAATATAATGAATTAGTTAATGAATTCAATAAATTCAATGGTTTGGAATCATATGATTCTTTTGGATTAAACTAATAGTAGCTTTCTTTAAGTGAATACATTTTCATTTTCAGTTTAAAATATTTAAGTCATGTTATGCAGTGATGCGAATAGAGATACAGTATAAAGAATGAAAAAGAATAATATTCTAGAGAAAAAAATCCAAAATATTAAACTGAAGCCATAAAAGTCACTTTCGTGGCTTTTATTATATCTTTTTATTATTATTTTGACAAAACTGAAGACAAAGTTAAACTTTAATATCAGGTCAAAATAAGAGACAATTTGGTCTAACTTTTATACTATTCGCTGTATTTAATCAGATAAAAGCGATTTCAAATCTTTTTTTGTGCTTTAAAAATATAGACAAATCTCGTATTTGAAAGTATGCAGTTGTAGTACAAGAGGCAACAGCTTGTAATTTCACTGATTTTGAGAGAGAGTATATCTATATTATTCTTTACATAACTTAAATATTAAAAATTTTAAATACACCTACATTACTTAAAATAATTATCATACTTTTACATTCATTGCTTCGTATGACTCGAATTACTTTAATAGAAGTTATAGTAGGAGTATTGTACACAGTACATTGGGTAGGAGTATACAGATATTAAGTGCAGTAAATTTTGATTACTATATTATTGATAAAAACTCCTGTTTACCAAATAAAGCATAACTAGGAATTAGGTTTGAAACTTTAATATTAACACTACTGTTGGGTAATTTATAAACTAACTGGCGAACTAACTTTCTATTATTGGTTTAATCATACGTTGACAGCAGGTTGTGCTGATAGGGGGAGAGTTTTTCTAGGGTTGTAAACGTTAAACAAAATATTTAAAGAGTGGTACAAATACAAAAAATATTTTAACTTTATTTTTAAATAAATAACTTGTATTTATGCATAACAAAAATAAAGTTAAAATATTTTTTGTATTCGTACCACTTTTTAAATATATTGTTTAACGTTTACAACCCTAGAAAAACTCTCTCCCCTATCAGCACAACCTGCTGTCAACGTATGGTTTCATTGTTTTTATAAGTCTCTCTGACTTTCTTATCCGGAAAGTATTTTTGCTCAAATCCTAATTAAATTTAAACTAAAAAAAATTTTAACAAAAATATTCATTCATTATTATTAGTGCAAATGGACAAAAAGAATTTTGTAATTTTAGTTTTAAATTTAGAATTTTCCATTATTAATATGTACCGTATTGACTAATACGATATATAACAAACTATAATAATGCTCTTTATTTTGTATTTTAATCATTACAGTATTTTTCTTGGGTATGGGTTTAATTTTTTGAGAACACGTTGAGTTTGGGTGGGTATGGGTTTGAAATTTCGTAACTTTCCTTCATTAGTTTAGGGCATAGGTTAATACAAAATTTGAATAGCAATTTTAATCTTACCCCTAATTTGAATTAATAGGTAAATTTACCTTAATATTAAAAAATTTCTTGCTCTATGTTCGGGCCTCGCAGCTATGTCTAGTCCTACCGTCCGTCACAAGTATAGAAAAATAAATTAGGGGAAACGGCGTTCAAGGAAACGAAATTAGGGGAAAGGGTAAGACACCGAAATCTTGATCACATTTCTGATTTGATTCTATATTACATTATTGCAGACCAGTTGCATACCAACTGCCATCATTTTTTAATAATATTATTCACTATCATTTTTTATATCATTAACTTAGAAACTATTGACAAATTATAAATATTACAGATTTTTAGTTTTCAAAAATGATAGATATATTGAAATTCATTAGTTGTTATCAAAGTTTTACAGAGTATATTCTGAGCATATTCAAGGCTCAGTTGTGCATACACTTTGATGGATTTTAACAGTATCTAAATATTTGTTGAAGAGTCAAATAGATTTCCCAAACGATGTTTTCATAAATCAAATAATTATTAAAGATTCTTAAATTTGAAAGAATTATACGTTTATTATTTTCTAAACTTACTGAAAATTTAAGATAGACTTCAACTTAGGCATTAAAACATTTAAATTTGTTGTTTTATGCGGTTATTAGAGATTGAAACAAAAACGTTCTGATAGAATATTAGGATTTTTCTTAGCCCTTAGTTTTGCTAAATTTAAATTGACATCATTGCCAATGACATATTAATTGTTTTAATGTATGGTATGTTTGGGCGATTCAACATGCATTCATGCTCACCTACAATCAAGTTATTAAAATCAATGTAACAAAGTCGTAGTTATTGTTTCATACAATGTTGTTCTTTGAATTGTATTTAAATTTAATTATGTTATGATCAATGGTTCAAATGTTTTGTTAAAGTGTTTTAATTGCTTTTAAGCTAATAAAGTTTTTATCATTAGAATCAAATTATATATTGAATAAAGTCTTGTCAACATTTTACTAATAGGTTATATTAGGCATATATTAGTATAGCTTTTATTTTTGAATCACAATATTTATTCAAATTATCGTCAAAAAGTACTTAACAATTAAATTTATTAATTGGTATATAAAGTCATTATTATGTAAAACTATAAGAAACAAATTACATCAAAAAATGCCGAACACAATAAATGGTTACTGTGATAAACACTTGAATAAAGAGTCGGTTCAAATAATTCTTAATATTAGATTTAATCATTAGACAGGATTATTATGAGCGGTGCTCAACAATAGAAAGTCATAAGTAAAATGCGATTCAGTACTTCTTTATAACATTGAGAGCGATTGTAGCCATTATTCTGCACATATTTTGCTGTTATGAAAAAATAGTGATCGTATAGTAATGTGCTTTTGGATCCCAAAGCAATTTGAGTTGTGCTAAACATTCTGAAATGATGTGAAAACATTATGGATTGCAAGCTTTGTGCAAAAATCCGAAATGATCTCAGATTGACATGAGTTGCATCAGAGTTGCATTACTTAAGATAAGAAATTCTTGTTTCTGTCTCTAAAGAAAAGGACATTCTATTAAAATAAAATTATAATAAACATAAATTAAATATTAAGAGGAATGAACTTAAAGGGAAATTAGATGAATGGCTAGAAATAGTACTTAATTGTGTTTACCTTAACCTAATAATCGATAAAAGACACTTCCAGTTCAGTCTATTTGTTGGCCAATCATATTAGATATACCGTAACTTTAATCGAAAACAAAAAGTTTGGTTACAATAGATTGCATTCTAAAGGATAAAAAGTTTTAGTAATGAATTCATTGACAAGTTTTGTCGAAAGATTTTTTTCTTGTTTAGTGAAATTGATTTTTTTCTTATTATAAATGATTAATTTCTTTATTTGAGTTTAACTTCTATTGTGCTAACTATTGGACATATATATATTTGACACTTATGTTTACTTTTCTATTGTCAATCTTATGACTGCTGTCTACTATTCATTAGAATTAATAGTTATTTATTATCCCTTTGAGGCATTTAGTGTCACACTTTTGCTATGGTTTCAATTTAAAAACATAAATGAAAAATTAATGTCCACTGAATAGATGTTGAAAAAATACTATACGTACTCTGCGGGTACTCTGTATACAGTAATATATCATAAGATACAATATTAATATTTGAAATTAAATATATTTAGTCAAAGAAGACTTAATGTATATTTTTTAATGAGTGAATCTTTCGGTCCACTAATTCCAATAATTTAGCTGATACTTTCATTTGTCCCGAGGGTTGTAGTGTTTCGTATTCTTACAATCATTAAAGAAAAATATTTCTTAACTAAATTTATATTTTTAAACTTTTATGGTTATAAAAGAAAAATTTTATATCAACATTATTACAAAGAAATATTACGTAATAGCTTTTATGCTATATTTTTACTTACCTGAGTCTATTTATTTATTTTAAGCATACATTGTATAATCTATAAA
>JAQGAM010000708.1:0-11470 GCA_034697665.1 Nanhermannia comitalis
GATCTATCATTTGTGTCGTACATTCTTATGAATAACTTTAGAAATGCTTTCAATTGAATATTAATGGAAATAAAGAAAAACAACTGAGACTTCTCTGATTCCAATCCCTTTTCATAATAATTGTTAATTTCTATCAGTAAATGATTAGAGAGTTCGCAATTTTCCTTTAATTTAGTGCTAATTAAATCACGAATACATTTAGACAAAAGGCACAGTTGTGCCCAATTTTGGGCAAAAGACAGGCCGCTATTGAATAATAAGATTCGGGAACTTTTCTGTGAACTTTTGGAGCAATTTCTAAGAAATTTAAAAATGCTTTAATAGTATCGTTTGAATCACAATTACCTTCCAATCGCATAGCATTTGCTCTTTCGAACAGTACTTCTGTATCATTTGGCGATAGTTCTAAAGCCTTTTCATACGCTTTCAATCCTTTACTGAAGACCTTCGTAAAGCCATACATACGTCCCAACCATTCAAAGAAAAAGAATTGATTCGGATATTTGAAAGTGTATATTATGAGAAAAGCAATCGTTTCTTCAAATGAGTCAAAATATGTGTAACAAACTCTTGCGTTAATATGTAATTGTGATTTTGAATTTACCTCTCATTTCAATATAGTGTTCACCACTTCTATTGCTTTATTCATTAGTTGGAACGGAATCGTAGCTATAATTGGTTCTGTACGGACACAGTTTGCAAAGTTTTTAACAAAAATATCACTTTTGTCGACAACTTTTACGACAAACTCTTGTAAAGCACTGATTGCTATCTGATAATAATCGTAGGCTTTTAGCATTCTTTGTACAGTTAGTGATTCATTTAATGCATATTTATTTAGAGTTTTGAAATCGTATTTAGAATTTCCTTCAATTCCTTGACATAGAATTTGTTGCGAATTCATTGAATCGCATGAATTGAAAAAATCGTTTACTAATTGTCTCTGATCTGGCGCAACATCTTTAAAAAACATTCGAACATAACGTTCTCTTAGAGTTAAATCATCAGAATTAAGACCATTATCTGATTCCCATTTTTGAATCTCATCGATATTTAATAGTTTTTCAATATAAGAAACCATTTGATCGAAATATGATTTATCAATAGCTGCGAGACTATCACTGCTTTCAATGGCTCTTTTATACCAAATGCGAGCTTTTTCTGTGTCCTCACATTTTAAATAACAATTTTTTAGGTTTTGCATTGCTTTCGGACTATTTGGAGAAACCGCTAAAAATAGGTATTGTTTGGCTTTTTCGTAATTCACTTGAACGCCAATACCGTTGATATACATATGTCCGATATTATTGGGAGCAACTGGTGATCCATTTGCAGATGCGATTGAATACCAATGCAAAGCCATAACCGGGTCTTTAATAACGCTAAAGCCATACTCATAGCGTATTTCCACTCAATTCTAATATCTGTTTTGCGTCCATTAAAGCGTTATATCTCAAGTCATTGTATTCAATGTGACCATTATTTGAACCTATTTTATGATCTCTTTCAGACTCATAGTGTCTGAGATAAGCCATCGATCGGTTTGCGTACAAATAGCCATTTCTTGATTACTGACTCCGTTCAATGCAAGTGCTGATCAATATTTAACAATAGATTGAGTGAACTCTCGTTTATACAAATGTTCGTTACCTTAACAAAGATATTAATTAATAGATTCTGTAAAACAATTGTTTATTTATTATTAAATATCGATTGCTATCAATTGTTTGGCTTTTTCTGTATTTTCTGTATTAATTTCATTGCCATTACTTTCAAATTGTTTAAAGTCCTTTTTGTCTCAATTCTAACCAACTCTTCCTCTGATTCTCCAAATGATACCAAAATATGTTTCGATTGATTGAATAATTGATAGAATTGATTGTCAGTCAATCTCTTATTGAGATTGTGAGCCCATTTGTTCGTAATATTAGTCAATCTTTCATTTTCTCCTTTTCTTCTCTAATCTTCTTTTAAAACTCTTTTTTGCCATTTATTAAGTATTTAATGGATTGCAAGACATTTGCGATTAGAGTCAAATCCCATTCATTAATGTCTCCGCTCTTTAGAGATAACTTCTGAGGCTTTTTAGCAGAAGAATAGACATCACTTCCAATGCCTTTAATGAACTGAATGGCAGTGTCTTCAGAGCTAATCCAAACCTTACCACACATTTGTTTTCATCTATTGGTGAAAATACGTCTCAAAACAAGTGTTGATTTCCTTATAATTAACTCTAATTTAATATAATTTTTGAAATCATTATTAATTGAATCCATTGTTTATTGATTTAAATATGTGTTAAAACTTATGATTAAATGAATGTTTGAGTAAATGTTTATGTATTTCAACACTAATTGTCGTCAATTATTGTTTAATATAATATTTGACACAAATAATAACCAATTCTTTGAAATGAATTCAAATAAAAGTCATAATTATTTCTGTCATTTGTTTTATTTATTCATAAAAATTATTATTTTAAACACAATTAAAGAGTAATTTAATTACACTTTAAATAAAGAAAACAAAAACTATAATAAAGACATTAATTGAAACTTTGGTCTCACTTTGGTTTCTATCCATTCATATGAATAAAGGGGTGGATATTCTGGTGATTACTATTTAGCGCTAAATTCAATTTTCTGGATATCATTACTAATGAATAATTAATTTTTAATTCAAAACTAATAATGCACTCATTTATGATGATTATTCTCATTTGAAATTTGACATTTGTATTGTATTTTTTATGATAAAACATTTGTTCAATTACTAGAGCTTATAAAACAAAATGTTCAAAAAATTAAAATTATAGATAAAATTAACGCAAGTATTAAAAGTGCGTTCAATTGAACATTGTTTTGATTGCCATTAACTTCTGCTTTAAATGAACCCATTTTCTGACATTTAGTTTCCGGAGGAAAATATTCTCTCAAATTTGGCGGATAAGAGACCAGATAATCGAGTTCTACATCTTTGGGGCTTTTTATCCAATAACACGCCTGTCTTTGTGCACCAAATTTGATGAGATACTGACTATTGCTGTCCCAGTCCTTCTTTTCAATTAAATATTTAGATAAACTCAAGTTTTGCAGTTCTACCGGATATTTGATTATTGGATCGCGATTTGGTGCAAATCTGTAATAATAAACCAATTTTGCAAATATTACCCGAACATTAATATTAAGCAGCAACTGCTGCAGTACTTTAAGAAACAAGTTTAGTATTTATTAAACATGAATTTCGATTATAACAAACATTTTTCATTGTTCAAAATTTTTATGAAACTGTATAATATTATAATAGGAAATGCAAAATGTTGAACAATCAATATATGGGTAGAAAATAAAAAATAAAAAATATTAAAATTTAGTTTAAATGAAACACTGAAAGACTCACATCAATAAAATAGAGAGTAATCTCAATAATAATTTGATACTATAATTGCTTTGTCCCTACTTTGATGTCTATACTTAACATTCAGTTCAATATAAAAGTGTTAAAGCTATTAACGAATAAAATAAATAATGAATACCCTATCATTTCTTGTACACCCGAAATCGTCTTAATTGTTGACTCAGACAATCCACTGAAACACATTTGTGCGTTATTTCTCATTCTCGGATAATAAGCAAGAAATGTGTGACACATCTCTTGTCGAGTGGATTCTCCGCCCTATCATAGAGTAAATTAAATAAATAAAAATTAAATTAATATAATTTTAATTTATTTACAAGAGTTGTTGTCTCTTTTGAACTGGAATTAAAAGTGCATTCAGTTGTGATCATATCTTGTGGTCTTATATTTATTAAGTTTCTCATGAGTCGGAACTGTTGAAAATTGAAGTCATAATTCTTATCGTTAAGAATCCATTCAAGTTCTTGATTCCCCCGAAAATGACGTGTTTTTACTTCAGTTCCTAAAAATATATGTTTTCGATTATTATGTGCGCTTAAAAGAGCATAAGAAGAGACATTATAACTTCCTTAACAACATCCTTAGATCAGAGTCTTTAGATTTAGATTAAAATAAAAAAAATTCATATGAAATTCAAATAAAAATATAATTTTAACTTATTTTTAGAAAACTCCGCTTTAAATAAATTTTAATAGAAATTAAAAGTGTATTTGTTAAATCAAATGCATACATGAGCATGCTAACATAGGTAAAAATATATCAGATATAAGCTTACAATTTAAAAAATATTTAAAGATTTTTAACTGAACCCTCATTTAAAGCCATAAGTTGTGTAATTTTTTGTCCGCATTTGAATACTTTTTAATTTTAAAAAATTTTGTAAAATACATATATAAATATTTGAAAGGTTTACCTAAATAATGGGCATGAGGTAGAGCTGCAAAAACATTTATTCCGTCTTTTGGCATATACTGAATAATATAAAGTTGTTATCCTCAGAATCAATATAAAAATTGAATAATTAAATACCTGTTCAAAACATCTGAAATCACAATGTCCTGTAACTTGAAAATTAGGTTTTTTGGGAGGAATTATCATTCCATAGTCCACAACAGAACCCACTATTAGTGTAAACGCTTCATTAGGTCTCAATCTCGACGTATGATATGCTCTGAGACCTGAAGAGTCTAATCTATTTTCAACCAGATTTGGATTATCGTAATGTGATTGCAATAGAAAATAAGTGGACTCTTCATCAGAACTTATTGGATATCCTGCTTGTGGTGGAACTATGAAGTCCTCTCCACCCACAGCCCACACCATATAAGGTTTCAAACAATGAACTAAATCTGTTGGCATATTAGCAGAATCGGTACAATCCATCCCTTCTTTATTCAGATATTTATCTAATTTATGACTCTCTGGATGACCGCATGCAAGTAGTGTAATGTGATGGACAGCATCTTCATTGCCAGCCGTTAGTTTAGGCACAATCTGATAATAATTTTGGTTGTTTTGAATATTTATCTTCATTAAAATTTAAACTGATGCTATGCATAGCATAACAGGATTACTAACTTTATGAGATTTCTCAAAAAACATCATACACTTGAATCATAGGAAAGTGAACAATATATTGACTGAATTATTAAAATTCTTTAATCGACTTATAAATTATGTATAAGAGTAAAAAACAGTATTTCTATTCATTGCTATTCTATACCTGTATTATATTTTTATTCTATAAATAATTTCATACCTTAATCACTTGACGTTTGACTGGATATTGTGGAACCTTAAATATTGTACACCAATAAGTGGTCTCTTTTTTAGGAATTGTTACCTGAGTGTATAGAAAGCAAACTATAAATAATTTTACAATTTTCATGTTTTATGAATGCAATGCTTTTTGTATAGAAAATTGAATTAATGCATACATTCGTAACAGTGAAGTCAAAGTAATCCAAATCATCTTCTATTATATCTTTCAACTTTTCATTATTTAAAAGTATTGCACTTTTTGCACCTCTTTGATTGGTTTTATGAATCTTAATGTTGTGAATAGATTTAGGGTCATCGTCTCCATAGGCGTATATGAGACGTGTTGTGTCACTCGTTATTTCCAAATCATTTAAATGATCGCATGATTTATAAGGTCTCATAAATTGTAAAATAGTATGCGTTTGATTCTGAGCCGATTCTATTAACTTCCAGTCTTGACTTTGATCTATTGCAGGCAAAGCTTCATCGTCAGCATAACGATCCTTTAGTTTTTTAAAAGTATAAAATATATCAAATATTGAGTATAACTATTAGCTATTTGCTTATTTTCGTACAACCCTTTAAAATATAGAAAGACCTTAAAATTCATAAAATTTAACGAAAATGCTGCTTAAGATTGAACTAGAGTTCAATACCAACATATAATTTAATATAACTCAACAAATTTTGTATATAAATTATTTTATGCTATTTTAATGTCTAAGATTATTATAAACTAAATATCGATATAAATTATTTAATCGATTAAATCATACGTGAAAATAAGTTTTTCCGTTATCATTAACCCAACCGATAACTATATCACTCTTTTTCATCCCACCATTTGGTGAAATCCCAAATCCAACCCAACCCTTAGTTTTCACTTCAACCAAAAATGAAATGGTCTCAGTTTTATCATTAGTTTTCCACTTAAGATGATATTTATTATTGTGATCTAACCATGAAGTGTGTGTCCATTCGTTTGCACTAATGAATGGCACAATTAAAACAACTAAAATTGCATAAACAGTATTTGCTGAATGCATGTTAAACTAATTTATAACCAGTTATGACAACTTTTAGTTTTACTCTTACTTTTTTTTAACTTATGTCGACTAATAGTTAAGAATAATATAATATATCTGTAAAATGAATATAACTCATTGATTAGGAATAAGGTTACGAATACTTAATATGTATTTATCAATTAATTTTTCAATAAATACTTTATAGAGTGTTTCAGATTAGCTGCATTTTGAAGTAAGTTAGAAACCGTTTCCTGAATATACGCATTAAACAGTATTGACCAGACTTTTGCAAGCTCAGATGCTTCAGGGGAGGGATGGCTTACGGAAAATGAACAAAACTCATCGGTTTTCTGAGACAATTATTTTCACAAAATCAATTTTCCTGTCAAATGTTTTCTAAAAAATATTTTCCGTCAATTTTTTTGTTGAATTTTTCCCAAAAAAACTCAATAGCGGGAAAACTCATCGTTTTTCTTAGGCAAATTTTTGAAAAATGCGCTTTCGTGTTAAAATATTTTAAAAATTATTTTATCAAAAATAGAGACACGTAATCTCATCAGATTTTAAGACAACTTTTTCTAGAAAAGCGTTTTGGCGCCAAAATTTTTTTTTAAATATTTTTAATAGATTTTTATCGAAAAGTAACATTATTTTATTTTTTTTATAAAACTTGAAAAAATTAAAGGGGGACCAAGGTATACTTTTTTTTATAATTTTGAAAATCCTGTTCGGGGTCAATCCCGGGCTGACTCCCCCTTAGAAATGTATGATTGAATGTTAGAGACTTATTATCAACAAAAAATTGAAGTGAGTTATACATAGCATAATGATAAATATAATTCTATTGTTACAGAGAGTGATAATGGCAGTGATAATGAATTAATTCACATATAAATGTAATCATTTAATATAATAAAAATTTTCACTTTCATGAAATTTTACATATATTTTGATAAAATATCGCGTAATATTACACTCAAAAGATTTTTACGCGTAAAAGCACCTTAATCATTTGTATCATAAGTCTATTAATAAAGAGGATTGACGATCAAATTCCTGCTAATCTAATGAAACACCCTATACATAAAGAAATGGCATTGAACCTGCCAGAGGCTAATTCTCAAGGCTAGTATGTTAATACTGATAAAAAATTGACTTTAAAAACATATAAAAAATTTTAGAAAAAATCTATTGCTTTTTCACAAAAAACTATTAATTTTGAAATTAAATTAAGGTTTAATTAGGTTTTTTTAAAATAAATATGAATTGATAATTGATTTAAGATTTATTGAGTTGTGACCGTTGTAAAAGTTAAAGCTATTTTAATTTTTTATTCACAACTTTAATTTGCACTTTTAGCTTAGAGTGATTTACAGCTACTTTTGATCACCTCATTCATTGTTATTGTAATGCGTGGTCATGAGATCTAAAGAGTTATCGACTCGTCTACATTATGAAACTGAAGGCAACTGTTATGGCATCAAAAGGCTCTTAAAAACAATTATTTATTATATAAATAAAGTATTTGTGAACCAATATCTGTTCACTAACCATAACTACCGTTAACTTCCAATTACAGAGCATAACAGGGCATTCCTTGCAATTAATTATAACTTTTGTGTTGAGCCATAACTCGTCTGAAATACAAATACATTAATAATAATTATTAGTAGGTCTCGGATTTGCATATTTTTTGCATTTTGCATATTTTTATTGCTTGTAGGTATTGACATAAAACCGACAAATAAACACGGATTACATAATTACAAGACTAGTAATAATAAGCATAATATAAAATGATAACAGTTAAAAATAAGCCTAAACAAGAGAAATTTAGTTTTATTTAAAGACTATTTCAGACTTGTTTTAACACTATGTTAAACTTATTTAAAGATAAAGTGAGACTTTGATAATTTAAACAGAATATTGTTTGGTTAATCGATGTGATGTTGAGAGAACTTTCAGTCAGCAATGAGTGATAGATCAAGTTTTACTGATCAAAACTTAAAATGAATTTCTTAATTAAGTGTTATTCAATGATATACGATGTAACAATTAAAATTTGTAATAAAAGCGATAAATAAAATTTAAGCGCATATTTTTTAGTGCATATTTAGCTATTTTTTGTACATATTTAGGAAAAATAAATGCATAAAAATCCGAACCTAATAATTATTGTTTAGTGTTATTTAATATCAGTTCAATATATTTATAAATAATTAAATTTATGTCAAAAAATAGCTTATTTATAACAAAATAATTTTTTTGTCCCTCAAAATGTCAAAACACATTAACAAAGTATACAAACCATTTGCATGTTTTAATAAAATAAAAGTTTTGAAATTATTTATTTTATGCCTTTATATATTCTATACAGATATAGAATATATTGGGGATTAATATGGAAAAAATGCCTTAGTTCATACCCCCTTTCATAAAGCAAGTTAACTGCGTTATCATTCATATAGTTCTGAACTTATTGTAACAAAACATTCATTGATTTCCAAACTTTTATCAATTGATAAAACTTCAAAACTCTCATTATTAAGTGTCAATATTTTAATGAGTAATGGATTTATCAATGGCTTCATTATCGTAAACATAGAGTAATAAAAATTTTGACACTTAATAATGGGTTTTTGTGATTTTATCAATTGATTAAAGTTTGAAAATTAATAACAGTTTTGTGACAATGAGTTCAGAACTATATGAATGATAACGCAGTTAACTTGCTTTATAAAAGGGGGTATGAACTAAGGCTTTTTTCAGATCGATCGCCATATACTGGAAATAGCTATTATCAACATTAAGAATGAGTGCTTAGTTTATTTGTCCATTGAAATGGTTTTTTCTATTGCTTTTCATGTTTTAGTAATTTTTATACATGAGTGACTGCATATTTTACTGAAACTGACCGATAATATACAATATTATTAAAAAGCATACAAAGGAATATATTTTGATAAAAATTTTATTTTCGAAATAAATAGGCTTAAAAGGAATGCTTTGCTATTCTAAAGAGAAAAAGAGTGCTTTTTGACCATTGTTATAAAAAAAATACATAAAAAAATACATAAAAGAATATAGTGATGTACGCTTACATTTGAAAAATATGAGATAGCATAGTAATTTGTGTTCCAATCTTGAATTTATTAATATTTATAAATTATAAGTTAAGAACAGTCTTCATATTCGGAAAAATATAAATTAAGAATAAAATATGCATTTTTTGAGACAATTTTAAAATACAAATTATTTGTAAAACCAAAAGCAAAAAATATGTTTTTTGGCTGCAAAAATATGTAGTTTTTTTCCGTAAAATTTATGTAAATTTTTTTACATGCAATGTAGAGCTTTTAAATTGCAAATGATTGAGTTCACTGCATAACATAGCAATTACTGTCGATGCAATTTTAACTCGAATTGTGTGACAGTCGAGTGTATTTCCTGTAGTTTTGTCATCCCTTCTATCTGTCTGTCTGTCGTATTTAATTTAAAAGCTCTACATTTCATGTAAAAAAATTTACATAAATTTTACAGAAAAATCCACATATTTTTGCTGCCAAAAGACATATTTTTTAATTTTCGTTTTGCATATGATTTACACAAAGACAAGCTCTTGGGCACTGGGCCACCAGACTTAGTTATAGTAGCCTTTAAAACGTCTTAGTCATTAAATTATACAAAATTTTTACATTAATTGTGAACTTACATATTCTTTACTCATTTTTACTTAAAAAGTATAGTTTGCTTAAAAAATAATCAAAATTTACCCATTTATTTGCCATACCGTACACTTATCGATCTTATGTACATTTCAAAAATTACAAAAAGAAGAACCCTATAAACTAGTGCCAGATCTCCAGTTTAGGGCTGGAGTCTCCAGTTTTAAATGCATAATCTCTAGTTTCCAGTTCACCAATAGAACTGGAAATGATTTCTCTAGTTTTCACTCTTTAAGAGAAATTTTATTTTAATTTTTCGAGAAATAAACTTTAATAAAATATATGCTTTGAATGGTTAATTTAAGTTTTAATAAAAGAAATAAAAACAGTCGCAGATATCAGAAAATATAGCTTAAAGACTGCCTTAATTTTGGTTTGAGAAACCTTTTTAAAAGTAACTATTCTATTGATTTAGTGTACACTTATACCTGATACAGATAACAGATTTCGCCAAGGTTAGGTTATAATTAAGGTGTACATTCTGTTCGATTTTGAGAATTTAAAAAATTATAACTTAGTCCCCCCTTTGATATTAATTTTCCAGTTTTCAGGCGAATGAAATCTGGCAACACTACTATAAACACCTTTAGGGATGTATTTTTTAAAAATTTATTGTGTTTCTAATAATCAAATATAAGAGGTTTAATTTGTATTACAAGTATTTTTAACATAAAATTTTAATTTATAGTGTAATAATTTTTTTTATTCATAATGGTTTCTAATAATAATATTTTTTTCCTTTTAAAATGCAAGCTTCGAAAATGTTTATATCAACACTTAGAATGATTTAACTTGTGTTTTAATACTTAATAATTTTTAAATATATGCTTGCTTTTTACCAGTTTTTTACATAATTGACTCCATGTTTTCCACTACTGCTTATAATATTTTTGGGCATTATTTTACATACTATTTCCTGATGTTATAATGTTATAAACCATTCAAAGAAATGCTTTTAAGAGGGACTTTAGTACTAGCAGTAAATAAGCTTTAAAGTGATTTATGTACAGTGGGTTCAAAGAAAAGCGGCAAAACTTTTTTACTAAATTTTAATGTAAAATCAAATTTATTATTAAATAAACTGATTACAGATATATCAGTAAAAAATAATCTGCAAAAGTATAAATTCAAATACAAAGTTGTCAACTAAAGCACCCAATACTTTGATGAATAGCTAAAAACCGACTAAAACTTATTGCTTTCGACTGTTTTACTTATCTATTAACACTACTGAAAAGCTATCATTTTTGCCGTTTTTCTTTGAGCCATCTGTACCAGTAATATACTGTGCTGTAACAGTGTATGTGAAAGTAAAAAACTGAAATTTTCTTATATAATAATATAAAGTTAGTGTGTTTTAGGAATATTTTAATTTTAGTTCATTTTCTTGAATAAGAAACCGAATGCTTTCAATTTTAAAAAATATCCTCCAATTGAATTCCTAAAGTTTTATATATACAGTGAAACCTCCATAAGTTAAATATTCCCTATGTTAAAAACCCTCTATAAGTTAAACGTAAGACCTGATTCACTTCCATA
>JAQGAM010000709.1:0-11465 GCA_034697665.1 Nanhermannia comitalis
TATATACATATATATATATGTGTGTGTGTGTGTGTGTGTGTGTGTGTGTGTTTTTATTTATAAATCATTAATTACCGGTAATTTTTATTGAAATGCTGAGCGATAAGCAGTCATTAGTGAAGTTATCGCTTTTATAGAGACATTACCTCAATTTCTTGTTGAATTAATGGTCAAAGCACTGTAGTCTATGGGTTCGCTGCCCAGATTCAGTGCATGCCAGGTTTGTTAAACTTATTTTTAACATGTTTATTTAAAATAAATGAGTTCATTTGGAGTTAAGAATTAGTTTTAAAACTATGTTTCATTTAATTCAAGTTCAGAACTCAACATTTATCAATTTTTTTACTATAAATTTAAATTATTAAAAGTAAAATATCTGAGAAAACCAATGATTTGAGTTCAGAACTTGAAAGTTATTCAACAAATTTGCAGACTCAGCATCTGAGCCAAACTTTTGGAGCCATTTAAGTTCAACAGCTTAAGTCTATTGATTTGTAGGATTACCGTTTAATTCAATAGTAAATGCTGCTGTCATTTAACCATTCTTTTGCTCATTTATAATGATCTTAAAGTAAAAGAAGTTTTATCGAACCCTAATTTCTATATTATCGGACTTAATGTCGGAAAATAGGGCTAAGAATTTCAAGAAGTAAATAAAAATATACAAAATTACCAAAAAGGGAAGCACTTTTCAGGAACAGCATAATCCTTGTGGTTGTTGTGATGCTCAACAAAATTTTTTAATAAAATAAGACTTACAGTAAGTACTGCTTAATTAAATGGTATGAATTGGGACATAATATCACTGGTATTTGACTTTTCTCCAAACAGAGCTATTCTCTAAATTGAATTCCCTATTATTATATTGAAATAAATTCCTCTAAAATTAACATTTTATTTAAAAAAAAAGTTATTCTGACTTATATATCAAAGTACTTATTTTATTTACGATCACAAATTACTGCATTTACGATAACAGTCAAAAATGTTTTGTGACTAAAAGTAATTAATTCTCAACAATTCAACACTTACTTAAGATTAAATACTAATTATAGCAAATTTGAAACTTATAACAATTTAAAGTACATTAATTAAATAGACAGAAATTTTCAACTATAGATATAGTTTGTCTGATAAACCTTTAACAATAAAGCTATTATTACACGAATAATAACATTTCTGCGACAAAAGTAAGCTAAACATAGCATTTCAATTAAACTTATTTATACTTAAGTTTTTTTATAGACAATGAATTAATTTTTTGAAACCATTTTCAATAAGGACAGACTGTTTTCTGTTGATATTTTATGTATTTGAGTAAGTTTACAGTGAATCCTAAATTATGGTCTTATAACTAATAGAATAGTTTTGTTATACATTAGTGTACAGAGAAAACAATAACAATTAATTTTAGGCAACTTTTAAAGTCTAATAACAGTTAATTTTCACTGAAAAAATCAATGCAAAAAATACCAACAGTTAAGCATTTTATGACTTAATAAGTCACTAAATTACGAATAAATTGAGATGTAATTACTTATTATGAATAATATTTTAAGCTCGAAAAATAAGCACCTCTTTTATTAATTTAAATTTATTACTTTCATTAATAGCATTGATTTAAATATAATACTCATAGCATTTAACAAGAAAACACTTTTTTCATTACTATACCGAAAAGCGATTAACTTTGAAAATCAAAATCAAAGTTATATCGTTTTCTTCATATCTGGAAACGCAATTTTGAGAACAATTATACAAAATATGCCAAAGTTTTATATTTTAATTATTATCATCATTTTTATTATAATTAATAGACCATCTATTGAGGTGCGACAACTTTTTCCTTAAAAAAACCTTAACATCATAGCACGCATTCTTAATCATTATGTAATTCTTGACATTTATTACAATAACTACTTTAATAACAGTACAAAAAGTTACAAAGAGCTGCCTTTAGTATATATTTATAAATAATTGATATATTTGACAATTTTAACATTTTGTTATTTATTAATTCTTTTTCTCATTATAACCACAGACAAATCAGAAGGCGATACGGCGATAATTTTATACAATCATATACTGTATATGAGCTCTTATTTGCTTCAAATGTTGACTTAATTATTACTTTTTTTTATTTCAATAATTAATGATAGTAAAAGTCGTTAAGAATTATATGGTGAGTAACCCTCAGTGGAAAAAATATTATGATATAAATTTAAAAATATTATGATATAAATTAAAAAATATTATGATATAAATTAAAAAATATTATGATATAAATTAAAAAATATTATGATATTAATTAATAAATATTTTCAATTTTAAATTGTAACTAAGTTTCTGTTCAAATAAAATCCATATAAAATAAGGCAGATTTTTGCTGTTTTAATGCCTGTGAGAATTGCTCGTGAATTAGTTTAAAACGGATTATATTTTAAAGAATAAATCTCTCATAATGTGTCCCTTTGGAGTGTGTATTCACATATTCTCCAATCAATGTAATAAACTTTTAAATCCAAAAAACTAAGAAATTCACTTCCAGTACTTTTCAGGCAAAAGCATTACTAAACTTCAATATAAATTTAACTTAAAGGTTAAATTTATGTGAACTTATGTGAAATTTATGATAAATTTCTGGATTCCTTCTGACTCTTACTAACATTATATTATTCACCACTAAAGTAAAAATTTTGAAAACTTTTTGTAAGTATATTTCATAGTAAAGGTTTACTTTCATTAATGTTTATGAGTTTTCTGGGGTTAGTATTCCTGATAATGTAAAATATTTTCGTGTTATATATTTCATACACTTGTGTGTTATTTATCAGTTTTATTAAATAAATTATTCAAGATTTAAAGCAAATGAAGAACACAATTACTGGTCAATATGTAGAGTCAATGCTCAGAGTAATAAATGACAGAAATGTGGTAAAAATCAAACTCAATATTAATAAAATAACAAAATTACCGAATCATAGCTATAGAGAGTACATGTAGTCATACTTTATAAAAAAAGTATGAGTTGGCCAACGATGTAATCATAATAAACGAATATTTACTGAACAATACAATTAATCTTTTTACTAGAATTATATTTTAAATGAATCGAATGCGTGATAACAATGGCTTTAGTGTAAATCTATAGGTTTTATTGTTGTTCATCACGATTTCTAATATATAACTTTTATAGTAATATATATAGCAATATATATAATAATATATGTAGTAATACAGTAGAATTCTGATCGACAATCTGGAGGCGTGGGTTCAATTCCCTCTCAACTCTTGTATGTTTTGGGTTTACAAAAAAATTCAATAATATAATGGCTTTCTTTGTTTAAAAAGAGTGAAAGAGTAAATACAAATAATATAATACTTTATTAGAGAGGGTAAGCAGTAATCTTATCGGTACAAACTATCCAAAGCTTAATTTGCATGATTTACAACAATAAAACTGTTACATCAACTCTAAACCCATCTAATATAACAGTTAAATTACCAAAAATTATGGCTTTTTTTAATAAATATAAAGAGAGACAAAATACTCAATGAAGGGGTTTCTATCAATTTTCAACTCTTAAATACAAAGGCCCTTTCATTTATCTAAAACCTGCCTTAATTTAACATTTTTAACAGATAGTTTGGCTCTTATGCACTTTACGACCAGTATTGTTGTAAATCTAAATAACATTTAAGCATATGTTAGGTAATAATCAATAGTAAATTATCAATTGAACCGATTTTCATAAGAAGGGCCTATGAGTATATACAAAGTGCTATACTCATAGGCCCTTCTTATGAAAATCGGTTCAATTAATGCCTAACCTAAACTCATAAAGTTAATGATTAACAACAATAAATATTTAGAAAAGTGATGAAAGCCGGAAACTCCAGCAACGAATACTGGAAAATAAATCGTATTCTATTAATATTCCGTGAGAATATTCCGGAATACAAGATATGATAGGTTCGTATACACAGATAAATGGGCTGCGAATTAATTGCAATTCATTTAAGGATTTCATGTAAAAGGTATTTACTGGAAAATGTTTGTGAGTCTTGAATGATAGGCTATCGATAACTACTGCGTCTTCACTGAAAAAACTAAAGACTTTTAAAAAATTCAATCTATTAATAAAGTAATAATTCATTTTCCAAAGTTAGTAAAAAGTTATTAATAGTTTTTGACTTGAATTATATGATGAAGTTTTTATATTTGGTTATGACTGTTGTGATCCTTAAATCACAATCAATGGAGAAATGGAAGTTCATTCTCACAGTAAATAAGTTTACTTAAGTAAATGGAATTGGTTTTCAAATATAATGTTACGCTTGGATTTAAATCTCAACTAATCAATAGTAGAATTAATGGGTTTTATACAAGTTATGACTCTTTGCTTTTGATTTCTTGGTTAACATGAAGTCAAATACAATATCAATGTCAGATATCAGAAACAGATATCAATGTACAGAAGATTTATTATGAAATTGAAGATCAATTTCTTATATTTCAAATAATGAAATTAATGAATCATTTCAGTAATTCATTATTTTGTGCAAAACAAAACTCAATCTTTTAGTAGAGATAGATATTGATGTCACTCAACTTCAATAAACTTTTCTCATAATAAAACTCTTTTTGGATAATCACTGGACATATTTCTGTTTTCCAGTTGTCAAAGTGATTAAAAGGAATGTCAGCTCAAAATTATGAAGATCTCACCGCACGCTAAAAATGCAACTCTGCTGTACAGTACAATACAGTATAATATCTATAGATTAGATGACAAATCTTACAAATGTTCTATTTATATAAGTTTAATATCAAATTTCTATCTTCACATACAAGCACAAGAAGTAGATCTGCTTCTGAACTCATTTTTAGGACTGGGACTATCATCAGAATTACCGACAAGACCAGCTACAGTTCCGGGCATTGTTGACATACTTCTATTTCTTCCATAAAAACCGACATCAAAGTAGACACGAATCGCATTGAAGGCGTATGTGTTCATAGACCCTAATCTATTGCATTGAAAGGTCTGCTCCAATGCCTTCTCCAGATTTCTTTCGTCTCCATCTTTGGCGAACACTTCAACAGTTTCAGCGCTCAACAAACGAGACTTAAATCTTTCTTCCACTTGTGACGCCTCTTTGATCCAATTGTTAATCCTATGATGAACGTCGTCGAGCACGTCATTCTTGGTTACCAGAAAAATCTTGGAAGAGAGATATATTGGCGCGGGTGGTGGTGGGCCAGAAGAATGCTCCACTTCTGGCTCAAAAGGCTTAGTGTAGGCCACCCGAAGAATATGCACGTAATCGCCGTGCTCTGTGTGAGAACAGGCACGAGTATCCACTTTTGTTACTATAAATAAATCAAAGAATTAATAACTATTTCTTTTAAGTTTTGCTATTTTTGGTTCAGATAAGAAGTAAATTCTTTTTCTCATAAGTTTAATGGTTATATAATTTGATGAGCAAAACACGCGACATCAAAATCAAAGTCTAATCTATAATTTCCTGGGAATATAAAATGCATAAAAATTATTGTTACTTTAGGTTATGAAGAAAAGTTTGAACTAAGTATTTCTCAGCTCTCAGAGCACTCACGATAATAACACATTATTCTGGAAGACTAATAAAGCTAAAAATTATAATTTTAACAAATAATTCTCTTCTGTTTGCCATTTAAATGGTTAACTATATTTATTATCGAATGCACTGAAAATTTTCAATTGAAGCTATTTTTAAATTATATTTTTTTTTATAAACAAATAAAGAAATTTTTTACTTGGTTCACCCTACATTGGGCTCACCTTAGAATATAAAAAAAATTATTTGTTTTCTTTCAATTTAGAGTTGAATTATTAGAAATGTTAAATTCATACTACATATTAGTGAATAATTAAATAATAAATATTATATTGTATTTTAAAACTAATAACTTATTAGTACAGTAATATGTTATCCTGAAATTGATTCAAAAAATTAAGTTAAAGCCATAGAATTTTATTTAACTCTGTTTTATAGAGTAAAATATTGTTGAAAAAATAATGTGTAAATTCACAAGTTTTTATATTATGAATAAACCATGCAATTAGTTTATACGAATAAATTAAGCTTCAAATACTGGTACTAGTAGTTAGTCATAGATTAGTATAGAGTTATGAACAATTTTTTCGCTTAACATAAAAAGTTATAAGTTATAGCTTAAGGTTATTGATTATCTTAGACTAAAGATTACGATTTGTTTATCTACTGACGCACTCATTAAGCATATTAATATTCAATATTAGTTTAGCTAATAATTTTGTGACGTATTTGAGAATTGATCTGTTGTTTATGAGTTAGTTGACATTATATTGACATCATTGAAAAAAAGCATAAATAAGGTTGGGATCCTTCTAGATATTTGATAAATAAAAACGGTTGTCTTTATTTCTTAATTTGATATTTTCATGAAAAAATCCCAAAAGAAATAGTTTATTAAGTGTCTTATTAAATTTATCATTTAAATGGCACTAGCTTACTTAAATAATTTTACATATAAATATATTTTATTGTTTGTTTTATTTGATTATTAAAAGACATATCTAAAAAAATTACTTTTAATTAAAAAATTAGAATGCTTGGATATTTTTTTTATAAATTTGAGTAAATATTCTCTAAAAATTGTTTCGGAAAATAGAAAAATCTTTTGATCCTCCATCAAAGCCTCTAGAAATCTGAAAGTAAATTTACTACTCTCTAACGCATTGGACATCCTTTAGCCTGTTTGAGCTCTTCTTTCTCCTCAAGAGCATTCATGACAAAAGACAGCATTGAATGTGGCCATAGCTTTAATTACCGTATCACTAATACCTGTAAAATATTCTCTAATCATACTGTATAAGCCCTCTAAGAAACGAACCCATCAATGTTTAATTTTAACTCATACTATTGATTATACTCTATTTAACTCTCGATTAACTAAAACTCTGATGACTTAAAATAAAATCTTTAATATTGCTTAAGATTATTAAATAAGTATAGTATGAATGAAATACTATTTTTATATTTTGTATTACTTAATGATGTTAATAATGATGATATATATTTAGTAAGTATTCTGATATTCACCGTTATAGCAATCATAGCAATAATGAGTAGAACTAAGAGAAAATTCGTTGCCCTTAACTCGAGTCAGATCTAATTTAGGTCTTTTAACTGACTTATTAAGCAAAGATGAATAAGAGACATTACTCAGGCTTAACATATCAGTATTTATTCAGCAATACATATATCGAGTTTCAGATAATGTCTATTAGCTAGTGATTAATCCTTTCATTCATTGGAAGAGTTGGCGTTAAGTAAAAGTTACTGCAAACAAAATTTAGGTAAAGTTTTATGTGCAGACTAAAGGTAATTATAATGAATACTTGTAGGAATAGATTGATCACTACACGTGTGCCATTAAACCTCTGCCCACATTTAGGCTTACAATTACATAAAAATTAATACTCTCTTCTATTCATTCTCTTCTCTTGAGATTTTTATGTCAATATCTATTAAAAGGTAAGACTTTAAACATGAATTCAAATTCAAATTTAGTTACTATTGATGAATAATTAATCAAAAGTTTCATTTGAAAAATTTTGATTTTAAAGCCAATTAAAGGTAAAAAAATTAAACTTTAGATATTTTTTGAGAGATATTTTAGATTCTTTGAAAATAAAATTTTGAAGAAGCAATTTATATAACTTGCGCATAAAAAATGTTTTATTCAATTATTAAGTTTTTAAAATAAGTGTTATTTTAAAGATAAATTAATTTTATTGAGCACTAATTATTGTTTTGATTTTATAGTTTTTCATTTCATATGATCTTAAATTATTGGTGAACCACACCAGATAAGAATATATTGCATTAAATTATTTGTTAAATAATGACATAATTGAATAGATGATCAATTTTAATGACTTCTATTACTTTTGTATAACAAAGTCTAAAATACATAGAATTTCTCAGCCATTGAAATAAAGTATTAGATTAACAAAATCAGTGTTTATTGAATTATATGTCTATAAAACAAATTGTATATAACATTCTCTACTGAAATAACAGAACTAATACTTAATTAAAGCGTCCTAAAAGTTATTCATTATTATTATATTTAGCGTAAAGAATTATATTATTATTTTGATTAAGACAAGTAATTATAATTTGAATTCTTTTTCAAACAAAAAAAATTCTTAAATCTTATTATTACTTAATTGCAAATTCAAGTCTTAAGAGAATTGTTACTTTCGATTGAGTGCAGTCGAGACTCTCCAGAGATTCTCGAAATTAAATTGAATAAAAAAATTTAATTATTTATAAGTTTGTTCATTAGAACAAATATAAGAATAATAATCTTTAAGCGTCATATTCAAGACAATCAGCCACAAAAAATCATGGGATTCTTATAAAATCACTTTTTCATGTTATTTTAATTTTAAAGTTTAAACATTATAATTAATAATGTTAGTCAAGTCTATAAACATGCAGTAACATAAATAATAACTAAAACTTATTTTAAAAGATAATTTTTTAAAAATTTGTAAGTTATACAGCAATTTCGTAATTCGAGACTCGATTCGATCTCAATAGAAAACTTAGAATCTCGACTCGAGAGTACACCTCTCGAAAATAATGACCTTTACTTATTTGTGATCCAGAATTGACTAAACTGTAAAGAAATAGCATTAATATTTCACAGTTTCCCTATTGAATAAATTCTGAACGAAACGACGTCAACATAGAAACAAAGCTTTTCTTGTCTCAATTGAAATGCTAACATATTGCACAAGGATTGGGAATTGTGTCCAAAAAAAAAGATACATATATTGCACTATAGAGTACAATGTGTATTATTCAATGTAATACAGCTCTCATTCAAAGGCAAAATCTTGAAGCATAACATTTCACTCTCAATCATATAATAATAAGGTTTTTATGCAATAATAACGTTCAGAAAAATTTCAATGACTACAGTTCTGGTTTGATTGGAAAAACTTTTAGATATATTTATCGATTACCACTAAAGTCAATATAGCTCTTAAGTCAAACTCTATTTTGTGAAAATTAAGCTCAAGTTTTGTCACATACAGTAATTCTATTCTCAAAGACAGAACAGAGAAGAAACAAATCTATAAATAGAAATTTAGGAAATATTACGGTTGAGTTCTAGTTCGAAGTGAGTGTAAAAGATTGCTCTACTCTTAGTTTCGATAAGATGTCGGCGAAGCCTCAATACTAAGAACTTTTAGGTATAGAACTAATAAACGACAGGAACGAAATGCACGCATTGAAATGACTTTCAATTGAGTTAATAAATAGGGTGGTAACGAATGGGCGACCAAAGGCTGTTATTATTAGTCACGTCAGGCATATAATGAGAGAACCTTTTTCTTGTAAAGTGTCGTAAAAAATAAAGACAAAATGTAAGCGAATTAATAGGATGACATTTTGCGAAAGGTTATGTCAGATTCAGTCAGGAGTCGGTTATCATGTTATTTATTCATTCAATTAGTTCCGTTTTGTTTTATAGCAAATCGACTGACTTTTCTGACTTTCTTTTGTGGGCTTATATGGCGATAAATATTGCAGTTTATCTCGTTATATGTTTACACGTTTTGTGTTTCTAAAGCAAATAACTTGTGTCACAATAACTGGTCGACAGATTAATAAATGTGACTGAAATTAACTTATATTAAAGGCAATACAGCGTATAATACTTTTATAACAGGACATTAAAGACAGGAATTATACTTTGATCGTTTCCTATCGCGTGAAACATTAAAAATTATCGATTCTGTTATGATGAATGGTTATAAAGAGTTCTTTAGCTTTGTGTCTATTAAAACATTAATTTTAGTCATTAGTTCGCATGATTTCGATTTTTTACTTTTATTTCAGAGTTTTTAAAATACTGAAAGCTTTCGATCGTTTGTGCATAGAATTTATTTTTTTTAAGTCGGAGTCTAAGAGTCATTTTGAGCGTTTGGGTAACCAATGCTGTGCTGTTATAAGTACTCTTGAACTCTGAAAATCATTTTTATATTGAATGAATTTATAATAAAACTATGAAACTAGAATCGGATCGATTTTGCAAAAGAAAAAAGAATGCATTCATTTATTTAATACAAAACAAAGTATAGATCAATAACTCTAATCCAGATTTAATACTCCAAAAGTACAACAGAATATTAGGAAAGCAATGAATTATTGATGTCTTATAAAATTTAATCTTCTAATTAATAAAGTTTGCGAGAGAGCAGACGCTAAAAGTTTATGGTTAACTATAAAATAATGACTTTGAACCCTTAGACTTATTCTGTGGATTCTATGATTCTTGAAATTCTCTTTTATTGATTTAAAAAAGTGTAGAAAAACATAATTTATTTTGTTTTCAAACGACAGCCGCGAATCACAAAAATTCACTCTAATTGTATTTTCGGCTTTAAGTGTTTTGTAGTTTCTTATACTCTGTTTTATTGCTTTATTCACTTATAGGAACTAATTTTGCTGAGAATAAGTATTTTTACTCATTTTTACCTCAATTCCAACAGAAATGATTTTTTATTTTTATGGTTTGCTGAGTAGAGAACTTAAAACATGGCTCAGAAAAAATAGTGTTTTAGTGCAAATTAATGAAAATGGATCTTAATATTAATTCATAGAATGCATCCGCTGGTAAATTGAATCATTTCTAACTCTTAAATGGCATTTGCTTTTTGGTGGATAAATAGTCGACACATGCATTTGATAACATTAGCGGTTAATTCCTTAATGTGAATGCTTAATACCGCCCCTCAAAGACATTAGACACTTAAATACATCAGTTTGTAAACACTTAATGCCTAAAACACAAGCCTTGGCATTAAGTTCATATTATGCTCATTAATTTTGGGTAAGACCTACTTTCTGTGCAGATCTTTCGACCAAATAACACTTTCATCACAACACTTTCATATCGAAATAATATCTCTTTATTAGAAAAATAACAGTATTAACCCTATCTTAATGTCGATACAGACTCAAAATATTGTGGAAATCAAATCTATACACTAAAATTATTGATTAATTAAGAAATTTCTATTTAACAATTGTTATATTTTTGTCTTAATTACAGTATTATAAAAACTAAAGTTAGGGTTAACTCTGATTTTTACATATTATTTATTTTAGAAAATTTGAATTAGTTATTAAATATTTTATATTATTTGGAAAACTATCAATAAGTAGTTGGACTTTTAAGTTATATTACTTAACTTTGAGAAATATATATATGTCTATTACATAAATATAAACCACCGATTAATTATACAGGACATAAGTAACATGTTCATTCTATAAGTAACATACATACATAATAAGTAATTTTGAATCCTCACCCCCCACAATAATCGCTTGAATATAACCAATAACTCCCCCCC
>JAQGAM010000710.1:0-11462 GCA_034697665.1 Nanhermannia comitalis
ACAATTTGTATGAAACACATAAAACTTATTAAGTTGGTAACTTTTTAGCTACAATTTTAATTAAGTTTCATAATAGAATACAATATTGAGTAACTCAACTCTCTACCTATGTTGAGAAGCTCTTTCTTTTACAAAATTCAATCACATTATGAAAGGAAACTAAATTAAATTTAAGTACTCATGATTAAGTGACAAAAAATATGTCATGCGTTCTCTATGGATTACTTACCTATGCCTGAGTTATAAAGTCATTTTAAATGTTAAACAATGCACTTAAAAAGTGAGAAGTTCCACAGTTTTTTATTACTCGAGCATTAGTGTTAAATTTCTTAAAGTGATTATTGATTATTTTAGGTCTAATGGGACGCAAAGGTTATATAATCCAGTTGAAAATGTTTTCTGTTCATAGAGTTTGAAATAAAATGATAATATCAAACTAAAATATTATCCTTACTATGAGGACTTTGAGAGCATGACTTATTTTATAAGTGAGAATACTATAGTTTTTAATTAAGTCAATTCTCATGAGAAAAATGTAGAATAAAAATATTGTGTATTTAATAAGAAAGGCTTTTTTGTTCCAAACTTTTAATTTTGAATAAAAAGATTATTGTTTAAATAGATGTTAAAATTTAGATACAAAAAATTAAACTAAAACTGCCTCATGAAAGCATATTGAATTAATTGAACCGATCGTTATAAATAATCTTAAAAAATTACGATAAATTATTTTCACGCCATTTAATATTAGAGCAAAATTTTCTGCTGAAAAATACTTTATCTGATTAATAAAATAAAAAAAATAAAATAAAATAAGAAGAGTAACCTATATTAAGCTTATTTAAGGTTAGGTTGGCCTAAAGGTGTAGTAGTGCTGGGATCAGATTCAATTTGTGGAAAAAGTTGGCTGAAACTTCATTATAATATCAAATGGATTAATACGGATCAACTATTTCTCGCCAGTCCGCACAGAATTTGTTGTTATGCCAGAGGGTGCAAAAAATCGAGGTTGGGTTAAGAATTAACAGTTTTCTGAGACACATTTTTCATCATAATAGGAAAAAGAAAAATTCTTTTGTGGAAATAACATTAAAAACCAGCACTTTCTTTATTATTAAGCATAAATTTATTTGAACACACAAAAAATGGTTGGTAAGGGAGTGTAGACCCTATCCATATTCTAAACTTGTTCCACTCTGGGTTTTCTGTATTTCATAAATTAATTGATATCTACAATAAAACTAAAATTTATTATTAAAAGCATATAAAATACTATTTTTTGAGAGATTTTTGTGTTTATCAGATTGGCGTATCTTCAAATCAAGTTGATATAGAAATTGGCGTTAAAAAAATTATTTATGGTTTAAATAGTTTTGGTTTAAATACCAGTAATACTGTAATATTATGTTCAATCCTATAGTAAAACTTATGTTTTAGAATACAGACTTATGCTTATTACACCTTTTGGTCCTGCTTTTGGTGTAATAAGAAAATAATTCTCAGGTTTCCATTATAATCAACACTTCATCTTTCATAAAGAATATCTTATTATGAAATTCAATTACTACATAAATAAATAATTTTGTTTTAAAGATAAGTGTTTTGAAATATAAATCTTTATATTACTTGATATAAATTTTTGTAAAAATCTAAAAATAAGCCTAAACATGTTTTAAAGTCTGAAATTAAAAATTTATTGTGTTCTCTTTAAAGGAAAGAATCACTTTATTAAACAAAAAACACTCAGAAAGAATATTCTCTATAAGGAAACAGTGTTTAGAATTAGAGGTAAAAAATTGAGGAAATATTTCTTATTTATTACACTGTACGTAATGATTGGCTTTTATTTATAATAAAAGTGTTGAATCAAATTTCTGTCAATAAACATAAAGCTCAATGAACAGCGCTGGCCAATCAATTTAGAGTGGTTTTTATCACATATAATAAGATATTCTATTTTTCACTCTTTTATTTGATTTTTCCTTTCAGTGTATTTATTAAATCAATGTTTGCTTAGTTTTTTCCAAACAGAATATCAATGATTATATTACATAAAATCAAAACTTTGGATGTGGTCTTGTTTGAGGAATACCATAAAAACCCTATACACAAGACATTAAATTTAGAGATATTCTTTTTAATAAGAAACACTTCCGCTGCAATAATGCCAAATGTATTTTTTCAAATATTCCTTATTCAATGGGTTGACTTATCCCATAGGTATTATTCTAACGACACCACTGCTGAACTTTTTAATCCAAACAAGAAGAAAAGTCAATGCAGTATATTATTCTTTACACTAATTACTTAATTATACGTTTAGTGATTTTGATAGTGGTTTAAAGATGGTTTATTTTTAAAAAATTATAATTTATAAATCAATAGAATACAACTTTTTATCATTATAATGATATCGATTATTATTATTTATGTCACAAATGTTTTTCAATTCCCTTAAATTACAAAACATACAAAATAAAAGATATTTTAAAAAATACATTTGTTTTCACTCAATGTTTGAAACATTTTAATCCAGGTATTGAATTCATATTAAGTCAGTTTATATCTCGAGCTGTCAGTAATCGTCACGATTCACCAGAAATAGTAGTTTCCATAATCACAAACCACCTCTTTCTCCTTCACAAACGTGATATTCTCTTCCCCTAAGCACTTACTCAAGCAGTCTATTGGACTAAAGCAATAAAAGAATATAATTGTTGAGTCAATTTGAGTGCAATACTGTTACCTCAACAACAGGTCAAAGAAGGCAAGATCTTTACTGTATAAAAATTTTTCGTTCATGAAGTCTAACCGATTAGATAGAGTAGAAAAGGTTCATGTGAGAAAAAAAACTAATCCCTTAGAGACTTGGGTTTTGCCATTTTTTGATTCACATTTCGCAGGTTATTATGGAAAAAGGCAATCATTATAAGAAATTGTTCTGTAGGTAATCATTATAAAAGGTATGGCAGCAGAAAAAGATTTTCTAAGAGTTGAATCACGAAGTGTTAGAAGAATAATATAAAAAAGAATAATAACTTATGTGATCAAAAGTTATGTTTTAATATAACTTTCTCTGAGATCTATTTTATGGTTAATTCAAATTTATATGAATAATAAATTTTGTTTAGTCTTTAAATTGAAAAATAAGTTTCAATACTTAGAAAAGAACTCAATTTAATTAAATTTGGAAATACTACCGAAAATCTTGAAATTTAATTTAAAAAATGTTGTCTTTTTATTTTCCTTAATCAAAGATTAAATATTACTTTTTCTTAAATTAATGTATCAGGAATTGAGTCTATTTTATAATACAATTATTCTAACGACAAAATTTTTTGAGCAGATAATAGAAGAATATTTTTGCATTAATTAATTTCTATTCTGTTAATCAACGACAAAAAAGCATCGTTTTATATGCAGCACATAAATTAAACGAGTGGATCAAATGTGAGACTTACAAAAATTAAATTACTATTCTGTACAGCGCTGTATAGTATCCCAAATCAAATTGAATGCTTTCGTGAGAGAAGAGCATTAAGAAAGAATAAATGTTTAAAACAAAAGCAATGTTACATTTTTAGGTTATAATTAAATAATTTAATTGATAAAAGCATTTGTATTAATAATTGGGTGATTTGTGATAAGAATTGTATGTCTCTGTCACTCCACTGCTAAGTGACAATTAACAGTAAAAGGTATTCATTTATTTAGAAAAAAAAATCTTATTCTCGTTGATGAGTTCACCAAAAGAAAATCTTTTATCAATAAAGATAATTGCTGTAGCAGTAAGAGAGGTAAGAGATAACATAAAAGTGTTATTCAGCTTACATAACAATAGTGCTACAAATTAGACCAAAAATTATTTACTTAATGCAATTATTTTTCAAATCCCTATTTATATCCTATAAAGTACATAAAAATATGAATTAATTTTTTTAATATTTAAAGGGAATATAAACGGAGAAAAAGGTATCAACATTTTCATCAATACTTTAGTGATACTCATTACAGAATTTCTTTATGATATTCATGATTAATATTATTAGATTTCCATAATTGATGAACTTATTTATGTATTTACGTAACATCAGTAGATGTAAAACACAGTAAGGTTTTAGAAAAACCTAACTCTAAAAGTAGAAACAAATACTGTATGAAAACTACCGGTGGGTATAAAGTATAACATGTGCGGTACAGCACCGATGAGTATGCGTAATAAAGGGTATGACTCTATTGAACAAGGCTTTCAAACTATAAGGCCTGTTAGTTGAGTAGTAGTCCTATCGTCTAAACTGCAATCGTCAGCATTGAAGTTAATTCTCTGCTATTTTTCTGTGCACAGTATAACCGAATTGATGCCAACTCTATCTCTGATTCCCTTACGCTCTATCTATCGCCAACACTAATGCTAACATCCGTGATATTAAAGTAATAAAGCGACGGAACATAACATAATAAATAAATTTTTATATATATATAAAGAAAGTGGTTATATGTGTAAAAGTCATGTCAGAAACTAAAGAAACTGCTCCTAAGACTGTCGTCGATGAGACTAATAGCTGTCAAAGTGGTGCCGATGGCAGCGAACCGGCAGCTTCTTCTCCAACGTCTATGGATATGAATTTAAGCACTTTGGATAAGATTAAGAGATTCTTCTTTAGTAAAGAGGAATGGGAGGCATATCTCTTAGAGAAGTTGGAAGAAGAAAAGAGAAAAAAAGGTAATCAACTAATTTTTTTCTCAAACTTTTTATTTATTTATTCAATTCAATTATTTCTCAGTTTATTTTATTTATTATTCAATGTTTTTCTGGATCTATATATTTTTCTTCCGGTGAAAAGTTTTTCCTTTACATCTATTGAATGCTATTTTATCGCCAAAAAAGTATTTGTATTTCGTTTAAATCCTTATTTATTATCGGTTTGAGAAGATTTCGACATTTTTAGCAGTAATAAGATGTATAACAATGCAAATATATCTTTTTGAATCGATAGTTTAGGAAATAGTAATTTACAGTTGAATTTATTATTGACTTTTGAAATTTTGATATCTATACAAAAAGTTTAAGTCAAATAAACGACAAATTTTGGACAAACTTTAATTAACTGATAATAAGCACGATTTTAATTAAAAACACAGTAATAGCAGACATTTGCAAACATTAATAATAAATATTAAACATGTCTTATATATTAATTTTAGATATTAATTAAATTGAATGAAGCTTTTCTACAATAAATATTATTGTAGAGAATTGCTATTCCGCTAATGACCTGAGCATTCAGTAATTATAACAAAAAATATTTCTTTTTCAAAAAACCATAAAAACTTTGTGACCACTTATTTTTTACCTAATCCTGACATTTTGTTCCTGGTATTGATTTTATATTTGAAGTCCATTCTCTTGCTCGCAATTATTCGATCATTCAGATCAAGTTGGGTTCAATCCTTCTCTTCTCTATCACTCCCTTTACTTCTTTATATGATTTTATTTTCCTTTTATTTCATTCACATTCAGTTTCGCTTCAGTTATTATTGAAGACTTGCCATTAGATACACTTCAACACATTCAGCAGCTCTTTTTGTGAAAAATACAGTCAAATACAACTAACTTTAGATAGTATTTTATAATATTAATAATGAATAGTATTATACCAGTAAATACTGTAATATTCAAATAATTAGTTTATTTAATAAACTATTTGAAATTTTTTTCCCTAAAGTCAAGTCAAGAAATATCAGCTATCAATTGATCACAAGTAAAATGCATTTAAACATAAAAACCATATTTAATTCACATATAAAATGAATATCACGTTTCATATCAGTTGAGTAATTTAAATGATTTTCCGGTTTAGTAATTCTGACCAGATTCTGATGAGAACTAATATTCACAATAATAGTAATAATGGTGTCATAATATAGTTTAAATTTTAAATTTTTCTAAAATGATTGTGTTTTCCAATTATATACAGTAGATATACAGCTAATTTTCTACTGATATTCAGATGAATGATTTATGAGGGCTTAAACTTTAATGCATCGAATGATCTTTACTTAAAACTTAATCAATAGAAAAGTATTACAATATAACCGAAGGATAGACGAAAAAAGGATTTTTTAAATTAATGAATGGCTTTTGCTTTTTGTTTTCATTATGTCTGAAATGGCAGAAGTCTTCAATGCTTTTTAAGATGATTGTGCATAAAATTGTGACTTTTTATCATTATTTACTTTAGACTCTTAGTATTTTATTATATTTTATTTAAGAGCTTTTTTCTATAGATACAAAAATATACAGCAGAACATGTTATATAATATATAAATTAATTAAGACCTTAACTTTCAAAGTTATGAAAAATCCTGAATGTAAGGAAAATGTTTATTAAGAAAAGCAAATCACAAGAGAAAAATAAAATATAGAGACAGCTTTTTATTTGTTTAATATCATTAATTTCTAGATTTTAGCTCTAAAATAAAGCCAACATTAGTTTCCACCGATAGACGACATTAAATTAGTTTTATTAATGAAATTCTTATTTTAGACGAATTGATTGTAAGTTTATTTCAAAAGGTTCATTAGAATAATTTGAAATTCAGGTAAAATATAAAAAACAATGATCATTAGCTATTATTATGAATAAGTATTAAACATATCATTAGTTATGATCGTTCACTATTAGAGTGAATTTTTTTACGTTTTATCATTAAATAAGTTACTAAAAGCCAGAAAAACTGTTGATCTAATTTCAGGCCTAAAAATGTGTAGTCATTTGTGAAATATAGTTTAGTTTTCTAACTAAATGTGCGGTCTATTAGTTTGGAAAAAACCTGATCAGCACAAAAAGGAAGAAATATAAAGGAATACTAACAAGTCCTTGAGTAACAAAATTTGTTTCAATTTAGAGGAGTAGCTCTTCTAATGTTGTTTTAATGAAATTTAGCTGTTTCTGGTGTTCACAAATAAGGGATCCATAGGATTCGAAGAAAGACAAAATTTCACTTAAAGAGCATTTTTTACAATTTCACTGAAATTCGATCGATTTGTAGCGTATTTCAAATGTCTTTATTCAAACTTTCAGGAGATTTATTTTCTTCACTTTATTTTATTTTAAACTTTCAAACATTGCATTAAAAATAAGTCTTCATAAAGAAAACACTGAAAAATCAATGCTATAATAATAAGTGAAAAAACTCTAAAACGTTTCAACTCTTATATTCAAAATTCTGATGTTTTTAAAGCTTTTTTTTATGTATTAATTTATATTCAATATTGAAGTTAAGATAAATATTTTGTTTAGACTTGACTTTAATAAAAAATATTATAAAAAGTTTTTGAGTAAATCAATTTCTGTAAAACTAAATCATGAAATACTATAAATTTCAAATTGAATTGAGAACTATTGAATAAAAGCATAAAAAAGTTTATAACTTACAGCTCTCTGTTTGGCAATAATATTACATTAATTTCGATTTTCAGTTGAGAGCATGAAAGAAAGAAGTCTAACGAAATTCCTATCACACATATATTTTATATATAAATAAAAAGCATTACCACCAAAAATAGGCATTTTATCAATGATGAGGAGCAGCTTCAGAGACGAAAATGCATTTTTGGCATTTTTTCAATTGATTTCAGATGAAAAGAACAAGAAGTCTGTGAGTTAGAGCTCTAGAAGGAAAAAATCTTTTTCATGACATACATGCATAAAGAATACAGATGTATAGACCAGTTGTAAGTGGCGTAAAATATATACTTGAATAGAGAATATTCTGTATCATTGCCTGATACACAATACACTAGAGAACCAAAACATTTAAATATTCATTTCCATGTCCACTCCACATCCGCTTGAATCTGTCAATTTTATTCCTAGTCCGCTCATCAAAAAATTCTGATTCCACTCCACTTCACATCCACTAAGTTTTTCCATTCCACTTCATTCAATTTTTTACATTATAAGCTTAATATTCTTGTATAGTTTTAAAGCATTGTAATGCTTACTTCAAATTACAAGCATTTCATGAACAATGAATGCATTTTAGTTTTGTTTTATTTTGTTTTTATTCACTTTATTTGAAAACTAACTCTTTGTTACAATTATTTCTGATTTGCATAACATATAAGATAACTACTGTACAGGTATATGTGTATCATTAGGAAAAATGTTGAAATGAGTGTTTAAACAAAAATAATTAATGAATTGATAAACTCCTAAAACTTCTCATGGAGCTAATTATCAAATGCCAAGAATGACGGAAATAATAATTGAATTCCAGTTCAATTCCACCTCCACTAAGTTGTGAGCCCATTATTTACAGTGAATATTTCAATTATGGTTCCATTTGCATTGAATTCAGCTACTTTTTTTATTGATTGACTCCATTCTATATGGAGTGACATTTGGTTCTATACAATGCACAATTTTAGCACAGTTTTAGGTCATAACACATTTGTAACATTTGATAATTCCAAAGTTTAAGGAGTTTTTTGGGATATTCGTGATTGATATGGCGGCAAAACCAGCTGTCCATCTGTTCTAACATGTAAAACATTCGAACTTATATAACATATATGACATCTGAAAAACTTATTAAATAAAATATTCAGCGTTAACTTTTGCTTCGTATTAGTACTTGTAAATACGGTTTATATTTACTTTTTCTAACTTTGTAAGCCTCACACTCTTTGCTGAAGTAACAGCTGCTGCTTATAATGATATATTTTATTTATTTAAGTTTAACATAAACTTTGTATTTAAAATTTTCTTATTTCCGTAAATTGTCATTTGTGAGAGCTATTAACTTGAAACTAAGTATAAGCATATGTAAAAATTTTTACGATTTCAAGTTATTTCATAAATAAGACGTAAATTATTATCAATAAATTTTTTGCATTACCAGTAAATCTTATATGATTTTTATACTAAGAACTTGAATGCAAGTCTAATTTTCATCTTATTTATGAGAAATCCATATTTGCTTTTCATATGAAGTACTCTTTCAATTGCATCTAAAACATTAGCAACATTTTCGCATAATTTTCATAATTCAAGTGATTTTATTATATCTTATTTACTAATGCATTAGTTTTTGATAAATCTCAAGTTGAAGAGAATGTGAGTTAGAGTTAGTTATAATTTTTCTATAATCACGAAATACTGTAAGTGAGTAAACAAATCCTAATTATATAAATAAATAGCAAATATTGTTTTTATGCCAAATGCTTGACTGACTATACTGGTGGTACAGTAACTGTATATCTAATTACTTAACTTCTACTTCACTTTGTGTGCTAAGAAGTTCTGTGCAGAACAGTTAGAACAATAACAAGGACTAACGTTAGTATACTCTGGAGTACTATTCCATAGGTAATGGACTTTTGAGATAAAAATTTTCGTTTAAAAATATAAATAAAATTGTAATTCAGATTTAGTGCTGTGTTCTTTTGACATAATGAACAATAATACAAAAATTATTTATTAAATTATAGCTTGAATTTTGGTTTGAATGTTTGCAATCATGATTTGGCAAAAGATAGATAAATACTTTATTAGTTATTTCTTATGACTTTGAGATGTAATTTTCAGCATCACCTTAAAAATTAATAATTATTTTATAATTAAAATAATTTTAGCTTTTAATTTGCCCGCAATTAATAGATATTATGCACAAACTATAGGAAATGGTGTATCTCTTTAAAGACATTTCTATGAAATAAGGTTTAAAATTTCATTTAATAATAAATATAAGATATACTGTATAATGAATAATCATTTTCATAATAAATCTCATGAATTAATCAAATCTAAGCAATTCCAGTAAACGAATCTATAGAATACCTTACAGCCATTCATCATATATTTTGGATAATAGAAACATTTTTCAATTCAGCTCAACAAATAACAAATGTATAAAAGTCTGAAAATTTGTTACGAGCATTAATCAAACGATATTTTTGGCTCTTATGTAATAATACAAGTGCTATAATCTAGCAAGGCTTCAGGACTCTTAATAGGCTGACCTAACACTGCATTCAGATAAATAAAATGATGACTTGCACTCAAATGAATGCATTGCACCGAAAAACGCACATCTATTTCCGGATATGAATGACCATATTTTTCACCCTAAAATATAGTAAGAACCTATTGATATATAACTTGTGCCATGTAATATACCAAGAATTTTAGGACTCGCACAGCAACTCTAATGTTGTTCAATCAATAGTAATATATAGCTTTTCCTTAATTGAATCCCAATTCGTATTTTATATATAAAACATTGAGAGATGGTGTACTTTTATTTAGAGATACAGTATTTGTATACCTGCTTAACTGCTAAATTTCAATTTTTGCATAAATCACCGACAGCTCCTATAAGTTCTATAACATTAAAATGTTAGAATTATTACAAACCTGATTTTTGCAGAACCTCCTATATTAGCTATAGTTTTACAAAGCGACAGTGCATTTGTATTGACAGTGCATTTATTTTAGCAATTTTGTGATTTTTGAATTAATTTATGTTTTGATATTTTGTGCTTCACTTTATTAAAATAGCCATAAAAACTTTCAAAATGAAAGCTAATTATGAAGATTCGTTTGAAGTAATAAAATTATCATAAAATATGAATATTTTAAGAGTAAATTTTTCCGCCATAAGTCCAATTTTATGCAAGATTTTATCTTCAAGAATCTGAGCGAAGGCGATTTGCTAAAATCGGGGTCAGATTGTGTTTTTTCTTTTTCTATTATCATAAGAACATGTTATTAAATAATACCTTTGAGATACATTTTTTGTTTCATCTCGAAAAATCTGTTTTCTGTACTTTATCTAAAAGCAGGCCATTTATTCGTTCCAGTACTGTATGATCACATTTATATAATAGTCGGCTGTTTTTCTCTTTAAAATTTAATACAATGATTAATGATATTTAGAAAACCATTTTCTCAAACATGTGAACAATATTTGATATTAGAGTGTTTTGTTTAAAATATATATAAGAGTTAAAATTACATTTTTCTTGGAAACTCTGTTTATTCTTAGTTTAATCAATGATATTGTCATAAAAGCCATAAAAGTAAGAAATATTATGTAACAACGTGAAGACAAAATTGCTATTTTTTAGATTTTCGATAAAATCATTGATTAATTTACAATTTTTTTCAGAAATTAACAAAATCATTGACTTTAAACAATAACTTTCCGTTAAATTTGTTGTTTATTTAATCTGATTTCGTGGAAATGATTCTTTTCCTCAAAATACTTTCCTATCAAACTATTCTAACTATTCTAACTATTGTTTAAGTTCTAAATTTTAGCTTCCTTTACGTGGTTTCCTTTAATTTCAGAGATAGAATCAGTGACTTATTTATTATATACATACAAATTAGAATATATTAAAAGTAGAACTTTGAGCTAAATTCCTGAATTGGATTAAAAATATTAAATATTTT
>JAQGAM010000711.1:0-11462 GCA_034697665.1 Nanhermannia comitalis
ATATTTTGCTGTATAAATAAATTTAATTGCATACCAATTAATTTCACTTATCATTCAAATATCTGAGATAATTATCAAAAACTAAACCTATAAAAAATTGTTATTTTGATAACATTTTTAGGGATCAATTATTTTTTTCATACATTTGAAAGTTTATGAAAATGAATGATTTCTCATACTTTGAAGTCACGAACGTGTGTGCTATAACATGAGGAATATAAACAAATCAAATCCAAGTCCTCACTAGCGATCGATCATAATTAACAAAAAATTTTAAAAATAGATTCAAAACTACAAAGATTATGAAAAAAATCAATTTATAGATTTTGAAATCGAAATTCATTTGACTAATTCATTGAACTATTCACCAAAAAAAACTCAATTTAGCCAATAAGTGTCAAAGTGCATGCAACAAGAATTTTGGTATCTGGTTCTCCATCTGTTGACAACTATACAACATTTTGACCGAAAATACTTATTTATTGATTGAAACACTAACACAACTGATCTGTGATAGAGCTGAAAGAATCGGATCAATGAACTAAGAGGGCGAAAATGTGCCAAACTTTTAACATAGAACATGAAGGGCTTATTGAGTATAACAGTGTGCTTAGATTTCTCTGGTCCATGCATAATGACCAGACACTTATCACTGTCAAACACTGCTTGCGCTAAATCTCACCCAAGTTGTGAAGTATCGCATTTCTTTCTGTTTAGATCTCCTCTGGTAGACACCCAACTAAGCTGAACGCCTCAAAGCTCTCGCGAGTTGTATTATATATCAGAAGTTGATTGTTTACAAAGTGCCTGTTTTTCGGGCTTTAAGACATTTTCTGAATATTTTGCTTTCTTTTCCCCTATATTTGATATATACTGAGAATATTGTCGATTTGTTTGCCTGAAAAATAACATTAGTTGTTGTTGCAGATGGTTATTAGTGTAAAAGTAGTGGCTCAACAAAAAGTGCAAAAATATTCAACGATTTTTTTATGATGAGATTCCGCACTTCCTTTGGTGAGATAGAGAATAGCGTGAAGATTAATAGTTATGAAAGATGTTCTCTAATAATAAGGTCTTCAATTCATTTTTATCATTAATGGTTTCGTGAAAGTCCTTAAATGATATATGACTACAATTGAAACGTTTCTTAGAAAACAGTTACTTAAAGAAGTAAAACATATTCCTGTACTTCAAACTAATTCCTGTCAGAAACAAATTCCAGAAAACTATGCAATTAAATGCGATGATTTATTGTTTAAAAATAATTCCCAGAAAAAAATATGTGAGTCCTCTCGTCTCTAACATCTGATAGATATATCTGATATATCTTTAAGAGAGTTTAAAAAATTGCAAATAACTTATTGCATGTAAGTGTCAAATAAAAATTTACTCAATGCAAGTTTTTCTTTTTAAGCTAAATTTTGTTATCTTTTTTTTGAGACCATCCATAACCAAATACCACACATCCCATACATCAGCAAATAGTATATAATATGATCGAAATATAACCCATATGTAATCATTATTCTATGCCGCAGAAAGAGTGGTCTACTATTTATTTTGAAGTACTGAAAATGTGTTACACTAACTCTCTATCCATGTTCAGTACAAAGCAGATGATACACAAGCTATTAGTCCATCTCTGATGATAAGTTGCAATATGTGTAATATGTGTATATCTGTATGTGATGTCAATAACATAAAGGCAAATGCACTTTAATATTTGTATTCTACTCATTGAGGCTTTTGGCAAACCATACCATACGAGTACACTTTATTCGCCACACAAATCCATCTGCTTTCATGTTCAATAGAAAGTTTGGCTCCGTTTGCCTTTCACTCTACTCTCTCTCTCTCCCTCCCTCTCTCTGTCTCTCTCTCTCTCTCTCTCTCTCTCTCTCTCTCAGACACATCTCTCGATCTCTCTGTCTCTTTCCTCCAAAAAATATAAACATTTTGTGCGTCTTCTAGCATATGGTGACTCCCTTTTTGAGGATTGTTCAATACAGCGTATTATATTTATTTTGAAACACCACATCTCTCCTCTCTATTTCGTTGATTTCCTCTTCAATCCAAAGCTATCTAATATCAACACTGAAGGCTAAGTTGAAGTGATAAAGTTGGTAGCATTTCATGTGACACACTTTAATTCAATTCATATTTCTAAAGGTTTAATTCGACTTCTTTTATGAAAATAGGATTTGATTCCCAAAAAATGTCATTCCCTTTGTGGAAGAGTTGCATTCAATAGAAGGAATATAAACTTAATACTAGAGAGGTATTCAATATTATAGCCAAAAGATTATTGTAATATATCGTTAAATGAGAATATTGTGTTCATAACATCTTTTAATCAGAAAGAGATGCTTCAGAAGTAATACATTTTAGAAATGGCTTTTAGGATCATATAATTCAATAAGTATTATAGAATGTAATCAAACAGCACATTAAGCTTCAGTTCATGACAATAATGAACAAATATTTAATCAATGAAAAAATATATTTCCAATTCATATATAATAGAAAGAAAGTAATGGAAAAATATACAAATAATGAGCAATGTTTCGAAAGTTTCGCCTTTTTCTTGTCATTAAATAATTTTGAGCAACAGGTTTGCTATCTTTTCATTTCGTATCAATAAATTAGGTTCAAGATATTTATTACTCTGCTTTTAACATAGAACTAAATTTAATTAGCGTATCAATTATTTGATTCCATTGACAAACTGCTAAACTTTGTTACATTAAGAGTACATACAGTTTATTAAGAGTTAAGCAAAACTAATTAGGAAAACATTTTCATAAATACCGATTATGTTATCGAAACCCTTTTAAAAATAAAACTAACCATTAAACATTGAATAATTAATTGGGTAATAAATCTTTGGTGGGTATCATTATAAAATTTTATTACAATCTCATTAAATTTTCAAAATAATTTGTGTAATAAAGTTTGTAATGTATTTTAATCTTAAGTTTTATATAAGATTTGTCTGAAATTTTATAAAATTTTATGAAAATTATAGCAATAAAACTTAAGTGTTAACTGAGATTTCTTAGGGTTGTCGACTGTGTTATGTTTGCGACATTACTAAATGGGTTAAGTTTTAGTGAGACTAATGTTTGCATAAGATTATGATTTATACAATTAAGTTATTAATGCTCATTGAGTATACTGTACTTTCAACAATAGACAATTTTTAAAGATACTATACTGTGCAGTACTTCTAAAGCTCTTTTTTACATTACCTTTGATAGGAATCTAACCACACTTTCTCTCGAAACAAACAAATTTTATTAAAAACTTTTTTTAATATTTGCTATAAAGTTAAAACTTTATTTAAAAGGATAACAATTTTAACCAGAAATACTACAGCAATAAAAAAAATCTGTTCATGTTTTATACCAAATACGAATGAAGACTTTATACCTTACTTAATAATTTTTAATATATGAAAGGATTTTATTTCTAATAACAAAAGAGCTTTTGAAAAATGTTAGTTATAACTCAGAACTAAGAGTATTATAGTATAATCATCATTAAAACGAAGATTCTTACTTATATAGCCCACTAAAGTAAATGTGAGCTCTTATTAAGGGCTATAGAGGCAAATGTTGATCATAGCCTTTCACAACCTTCTGAATCATAAGTATTCCGGAGAAAGATCCCCCGTTTCAAAAAAGTTTAGTACACTCCCAAACAGATCATCAATGATCTCAATGGGCCTCTTTGCTCAACTTTACAACAATATTTCATCTGATATAACATTTAAGTATTGTAGTGAAAAATACTACAAAGTAGAAAGTATTGTAAGTTATTTAATGGTATTTGAAAATCCCTTTAAGAATAGTTTACTACATGAAAGAGCTGCTATTCATATACTGATCCAACTTTACTTTAATACTTTCGAGAACAAAGTTTTTCGTTATTTACTACAGTAGTTGTAAAAATAAAAATATTTATTATTACTGCCAGAAAAGGAGATACCGCACACACCCATCAAAATTGAAATAAGCGAAGAAATATTTACATTTCATATTTTATTGTCTCTATGCAAAAAAGTGAAGCTAACGAAAGCTATTTTCGTAATTATGGCTCTGTTTTTATTCTGGTAGTTACAAAAATGATATCAACAAAGCATTACTAATAACATCACATTTACTGTGTTTTATTACTACAAGTATTATTGTTATGCATATTTATAATGTCGTTTTGATTATTTTCTTCAGTATTTTCATATTTATATATCGTGTTTAGAAGAGATATACTATTTATATAAAGTTGGAAACCGTAAAAATATTTTTATAGAAACTGATTATTATTAAAGTAAAGTCAAATATAAAATCAAAAAGTGAAAAAACACTAAAACTTTATATAATCTTACATTAAATAAGAAAGATTTGAAAAATTCAACATTCATTTTAGTTAAATAAACATAAAAAAAATTCTTATATTGCTATAAAATCCCTTTTTATAGTATAGAAATGTTTCATATGCTCTACATTTATATCAGTTTTTATTAGCATTCTCTTAAAAAAGAATAAGTAGAACCTCAACAATATATTTTGCTATCAGAATATATTTTATTTATATGGAAATCTTAAAAGCTTAAAAAATTTGTTGCATTAGAATTGAGATAAGTTTACTGCACATACTTTACGATATTCGTTCAATTTTACAGTAATTTGAAATTTAAAATTCATTTTTATTATTTACTGATCAGATATTTTTATACTCCCGACCCGGGAGTATTAGTTGTGTCAGTTTTTAAAAAACTTGAGATAAAAATACATTTCTATAGATATTTAACATCCATTTCCTTTCCCTTTTATTATTCTTTTAACTTATTACTAAACAACTTCATTCCTGTTTCAATACATATAGATTAGAATAGGCTATTGTAAACTTCACTATAAAATAGGTTTTTATGCTTTTTATTATATGAAAGTTAGAGAAAGATTGAATGAGAAGTCGGAGAGCAGTTACAGCTGAACAAATATTGCATAATTTTTTAATTTAAACTGAAATAAGATTAAGTTCGAACTTATATTAAACAATCTTATAATAGAAAAGTTTAAAATAAAAAGTTCTGTGGCAGAGCTGTGTCACTGTACAGAAAAATATTAAATTCTTAATTAACAATTTGGCTTAAATGTCACAAATATGAAACAATGCCTTCTTATGTTTAAATAAAACAAAGCAAAGATTTTAATACTCTCTCTCCTGATAATTACTGTGAAGCAAATGTTAAAAACAAAATATATATCATTTTCGTAATTTTAATCACTTATGCTGATGAAGGCAGCAAATTGATGCCATATCCACAAACTCTACTGTGATATTGTATTAAAAGTTGTGAAAAGTAAAAAAAAATTAATTTAAAATAAAGTTATTTTCTAAGAGTCTAAAAATTTAAACAAAAAATGAAAATTTTTAAAAAAATCTGATTATTTAATTGATATATTAAATAATTAATATAAGTTTACACATAATTTCCTGTACTTAATGATGCAAAAGAACCAAAACTCGGAAAACAAAGCTCAAAAAAATGCAATCTAATAAGGAATAGAAAGGAGTAGAAAAGAAGGAAGAAATAGACTCATCTTTAATTTATGTTTCAAATAATTAGAATGTAATGTTAAACGATGCGATGAGAACAGTTATATCAATTTTATTAATGGCTCTCCACTACTGCATTAGGCATTTCTCTAAATATCAATCTCTTTCTATACTTTTCTTGAGCCTTTTATTGCCTCCAGTGGTTGGTTAGTGTTATTTTTAATCCAGATGATGGCATGAACATGATCTCGACTCAGTGCGACTCTGGATATATGCGAGCAATGTTTTTATGCCATCATTAATCATTGACGCATCGGTGAACGATCGGATAAATAGGGCTGTATTCACGGCCTTAGTGTATACCAGTTTGCATGTTTGCTATGTTTGCATCATATCTAACATATATCTTTTTAGTGTATGCGAACAGGCTTTCAGTCCTGATTTGTCAATTTATCTGTCCGTATGTCTGTCCTTTCGCTACATTAACAAATCTTTGATTTATCTTATTGTTGAAATTGTTATCAAAACATTGAATAGAAATATTTGACTTTCACTTTAGGATGTTTTATCCTAAATTTGGTGAATTGTTGTAAGAAAATGTCGAAATTTTTGGCATTTTTAAAGTTAAGGATCCAATCAATATATGTAGTGTTGAGTATATGCTTCCAAAATTTGGTTCAAACTTGTTCTCTATTTGATGACACTATTAAACTTATGTACAACAGAATATATGAACCCATAAAAGATTGAGATCTTTTGTTGTGAACATCTTTTCAAATGCTGTCATATCACTGGTCTCTCGATCACAGATGACATATGAAAATAGCTTTATATTGAAATTTTCACAAAAAAGCCAAGAATTGATTGAGTATTAAAAATCTCTTTCAATAATTCATCGCTCAAACCATTTTGAACTTTTATTATTATACCAATTATAATGTTTTAACATTTATTAAAATTATAAAAACGCATAACAGTATACAATTTTATGGTTTATTTACTAAATAAGTCACAAATTATAAGTTCATTCAAACGCATATACAATCACAGTATCATTGGTTGAAAGTCTCTAAAATTGATGGACTCTAATGAGCCACAGCTGCATACCTAAGATATCTTGAAGAACTTGAACTATTTTAAGACCTTTCAAAAAAATTCTTTTATTAGATCTGTCATCAGATCAATTACTTTCATGTTTTTTGAGTTAAAAGTTATTTTTATGAAACATGGAATTGCTCTCTATTAATGTCATTTTTTATTTCCTTTTTTGGGTTTATATAACTGAACCAATCTATAGTCTGACTACAATTTGGGTTTATATGAATAGTTAGCCTTTATTACAATAGTTATTGTACTATAGATTATGTTCATTAATTCAATAGCCATTCAATTGTTTATTTAAAGGGCAGAATAATAACAAGTTTATTGCCTCTCTGTCTGAGCTCATCAAGTGTTGTCTTCGCAAATATAGTCTGTGTATTAAAATTCATTGTTTCCTTTGCTTGAGTTTTCTTTGTATCCAAAAATAGCGAAAATGCTTTTTCAATAGTTTATCCAACAGATTGTCATTCATTCCATCCGTTTATCTTTTACTCTTGATTTATTCAATTCAATTGAATCTCGAAACTAGATTTGTGAATATATTTCATTTTCGGTTCTTTGTCAATAGAATGATAGCTTTTTTCATGCAATTTTCGTCAACCTATTTCTTATTTTACTAATCTTTAGTCTCAATCTATGAAATCTGATTCAACTCGAATTTTCTCTTCAAATTTCAAAGACAAAGTTGTTTTGCAATTTGATTTACACCTATTCTCTATTTTAGAAGTAAAATAAATTTTAAAATAATGCTGAATATAATTATTCAGATTTATTGTGTTGACAACATATTGCAAAAACGGAATGGATCCCGACTTCAGCTAATGTTAAGCATTTGTTTTCATTTACAAACAATAACATTATCAATTAAACCATTGAAGTCATGACAATTGCAGCTGTGATTACATTTGGTTGAAACTGAAAACCAGATGTCATTAACAATAAGGCCATAATTGCTGGTCTGACTAATAGATTGAGATTTTATTGATATTTAAAATTCTTGATTAAGAAAGCCTTTTATTTTTGGAGCATTAAAAACTTGTGTTAGACTTTATAACTCAAAGCTTTAATAGTGATATATATTTAACTCTCATTTAACTTATGTTAAACGATTTGTTACTCGCATTTAATTATTTAGACTTAATTTAGTAGTTATTTTAACGATTGGAAAACTAGTGCAGAGTTGGATGCTTTGAAATATAGCTAAAATTGCATAAAATGTTATCTCCTGTGAGAAATGACTGACCCCGTGTTTCGTTTAATGGTTAATAATAGGTTTTCTTCATGTTTTTCCACTGATTTCAATGTGACATCAAATATCCTCTTGTCGTAAATCAATTGTTAGGCGTCCGGCGACAAGATATTGCTGACTAAAATATCCGATAAAAGTTTGTTTCATATGAAAGAAATTGGTGCGAAAGTGAAGAAAGAAAAAAATAAGAGATTTATCAGAATCAATAGGTCTGACATCTCCTCTGCAATATTCGCTTTTTAGACTTTGATCGCACTCGTAATCATTTTTTATGACTTCAACGTTATATCAGTTCTCTATGTGTGTACGGTATGTGAATGTGTGCGCCGTATGTTTGTTGATTTGATGAAAAATGACAGAAACCGGTAAAACGGGTGAAACTAAAATTGCTGAGAATTGTAGTGCACAACAGCCTTATGAGTGTTAAACTGAAAGAGTACTTTCCTGTCAAGCATTCACTTCTGCTTATATTCTAATAAACAGAAAACTAAAAGATCACAAAAGTTGGCTCTCTCTCGAGCTCTTATTTCATCCTAATCTCATCCTTATCTCACTAAAGCTAAAGCTCTGTCTAAAATTTGATCGTTTTGTTAAGCATTTAAGTAATTAAATATTTCATTAAACTTTATAATTAAAAGGGATTTAAGGCTTAATTGAATTATAATATGAAACGATTCTTTCAGCTGACAAATAGTGTTAAAATGTTGTCTTCAAATACATTAAATAAATATTTGCTAAAGATTTGCCAATAGATTGACTCTGACTTAGTTTTAAAACTATATTTTCGTTTCAAACTTGAGAGATATTTATTTCTTTATTGATTTTATACAATAGCCGTTGCCTTTCAGCTGAATGAATAATGTGAATAACTTCTATTTGCTATAGTTTTCAATTGGACTGCGGTTTCTTATAAGCCTTATAAGTAATAACAGATAAGTAGACTTTTGTAAGAAAGCAAAAAACCACAAATCTCTTCACTCAATCTCATATTCATGAAAATTTTTTGCTGCCTTTGATGCGACTCTCATAATAAATTAGTCATATAAGAGCTCATATAAGGCGCTGATTCTGCACTCGAATTGAGAGCTCAATGCTTGAAGTATTTTGCAATAAGGGCTTATCTCTAATTCAAGTATTTATGAAAATTTGTCGGATAAGCTTCAAAGCTCTACATATGAGTTAAGTCTCTAATGCAAAGTCAACTTCTTGTGATACAATCTTCTGATGTGATTGCAATTAAGTTTGTTATTTATTATTATGTTCGAAGATATATGTTCTGAATGCACATAAATCACAACTATTTCATTATTTAAAAGTCAGAGCCAAACGACTAATACTTTATTATCGGATTATATGATTTGAAAGTTTATTTTGCGTCAAACAGACAAAAAATCATAAAAATTATGTTCAAATAATGCATTATTGTTAGCATTGATTTTGATAAAGTATTAAGTTGTATAATAAGTACTTTGAACTCAAGAGTGCTATTTTCATATTCCCCCTCTCCCAACCACTTTATACGCCACTTTGCTTCCAATTTTCATCTTTAAACCAGAGACCGACAATTTTTCTATAAATAAAATTCAAATTTTAACGTCACTATAAGTTGTCACTGTTCTTATCGTTATTAGCCTTTCATATAAGCATTTTATAACTTCAAGTTATTATATCAAAGCTAATAATGCATTTGGAAAATATTTCAAATATTTATGTAAAAAATTGCGATTCATTTGACATTCGTTTCCTTCTCGTAGAGTATATGCAAATCTAAATACAAAAATCTATTTATAATGCTTTTGATAGCTTTCATAAGTCATTGTTGTTTAGGAGCGAATGGTGAAAAAGATTACTATAAGAGAAATATTATTAGATGTGTTACAGAAAATCATAATCATTTGGCGGCTTTTAAGACATCAGAGCATTTTAGACATTTATAAGAAACATATTTTTCCAGAACTGTTTCTGTATTTTTATATGCAATAAGAGTTATGTCTCGAGAAATGCTCAAAGTTATAAATAAAACATGAGTTTAGTTCAAGAATTTCTTAGAAAAATTAATTTTTCATTTGGGTGTGTTTTCTATCGCTTAAATAAAACTTGAATACAGTCTTTTCATAATTGGTTTCAGAGCTTTATTTTAGTGCATATTTTATTTTATTTCAATTCTTAATTTGCATATTTTCTAAACAAATAGCATTCAGAGTCATATACAGTAATTGTCACCAAAGCGTCCAAATTCCCATTCGTTATAACAAAATAATAAGACTCGAAAACTTGAGCAATGAATACGAAACTAAAATGACTACTTTATTAAAAGATGCCTTATATGAGACTAATTTAAAGGAAGAATATTTATATTTAATTGCATTAATCATAATGAACTCAAATAACATAAATATTTAAATATCTATCAAAGTATTTATAATTACAAAACGATTGCAAACTTATTAAAGAGAGGTCTCATATAAAACAACACAAATTCATTAATATATCATTTTATTTTCTCTTCAATACATAATATCGATTAATATAATGACTATTCTTAAAGCAATTTATTTTATTTCATTAAATATCAATATATACACTCAATCTAATAATGCATTTTTTCTCATTTGAAATCAATGCTAAAGTGGTTTAGAGCTGGCATACTCTGTAAAAGCATTGTTAAGAGAGAATTGTTTGAAATGTTGGACATAATGGTAATCGCCTCTGTTTTTTGTGTCTACAGATAGACTTCTAGTTTCTTCGCAAATGAATGCATTTGGGAATGCGTCCAAATCCCGACGGCTGATTCTTTTCTTTAGCACATTTCCAGCATCCCTGATATATCTCTACTGTATTACTACCTTATCCTCCCCTTAATCGCTTTTTGATTGGCTCCTCCCGCATACATTTTGTATTTGCTTAGCATTTTCAGGTATTCAATCCAACGGATTGACATCAAACCCCATATCTCTGATTTACTATAGAACCAAATAAGTCTTAATTCATTTAATAAATTTTCGCTTCATAAAGATTTTCTTTGTGATGATTTGAATTTTTTTTCTGAACTAAGCTTTAAATAATGAATTTCAAGTTGATTATAGCGTTCAACTTATATGAGTATAGAATTAGGCTAAACAAGAATGTCGAGTAAATCCCAGTTCAATACTAGACCCCCATATAAAGCTCCCCCACTATCAAAATCCCTCTCAAGATCAGTAGTGTTGAAGCTGTAACGTATGTTGCGATCATCATGTTATACATTTCAAAGTTGAAACTTAAGTCTCACTGATGCTCACACACGATATTTTCATCTTGTATTTTGTGGAGAGATAATTGCGAACCAGTTTCTGCTTTCATAAAAACTTGAGTTTAGAAATAAGCAAAAGATTGCGACCAAAAAAACTTTTTTATGCGGTTTAAGATTTTATACTCTGTATATTGTTATCATTAGCGAAACTTAGACTATCATTACTGTCGTTAAATTTAAGTTTATATTTTGCTGTATAAATAAATTTAATTGCATACCAATTAATTTCACTTATCATTCAAATATCTGAGATAATTATCA
>JAQGAM010000712.1:0-11462 GCA_034697665.1 Nanhermannia comitalis
ACATATGAATTAAGTCTAATTTCAATCAAATCAGACTTGAAAAACAAGAAAAATAAAAAAGTTTGTGTCGGCGATAAATTGACGTGGAACCATATTTGTTTCATAAACGAATAAATGTCAAAGTTCAAAGGGTCTTATGGTCCAGAATTGCTGTCTATCAAGAAATATCTGAAAACAGCAAATTTATTTCTCTACAATGAGGAGTTTTATAATTATTTATACTCGTGGTATAACATTCATTCATATGATATTAAATATTTGCCTAATATATCATGAGATTTTATCTTTTCATTTTTAATGAGAAAATTGTTCATTACTTATGATGACATTAACTAGAATTATAAGAAATCTTGAAAATCCGAACAATTTTTGAACCCTTCAACATTCGATAATTCTTAAATAATGGACCCCCTGAAGCTTCGGACCTTGTGACACTTCAAGTTAAACTTCAAAGTTTATTATTTAAGTAAAACTTTTGTAATAAATATCATGAAATATCACTATTAAGTTTGTAATGAATCAAAAAATTAATTTCATGACTGATCCCATTTTTTAAATTTATAGACAAATTGAAACAAACTTAAAAATTAATTAACAATATCTCTCAATGATCTTTTTGAAAATTTGAGCTGTTTTTGAAATTTTCTTTTCTAACTTTAAAAATGAAAACCCTATGGCTTTCAAATGTATAATTGAATAAAATTTCATGATTACAGTACAATCTAAAGTTTTATATTTTTCTCAATAGAATCGGTGTTAAAAATAATTTACTAAAATGATTTAATTAATTCAAATCTAATATATTTATAAGTGCTAAATAATATCTGAAATCAAACTAATTTTATTAATACCTCAACTAATTTCCAGATCCTTCAAAAGCTGATCCATTAAATTATTCTAAATTTACGCAGATTTCTGATTATTCTGATTTTTGCAATTTTACTGCAAGAATCAAATTTAGATTATAAGAAGCAAATAATATAAATGATATGTACCGGTATTAGTAAATTGAGCAAAAATTCGTTATAGTTTGAGTGCTCACACGTTAGTTTTATTGCTTGGATTTATATAATAGTAAATAGTGAGAGTGGTGCAGATCTCAATTTCAATCAGATAGCACTCAATCTAATCCTTTAGTTTCATCAATTGTTAGATATTTAGAGTCAGACTTTTAAGCTTATACTAAAGAGTGAGTCTCTGCCGTTTACTTGAATACAACTTTTACCAACTCTGTTGTCATTTGTTCTTTCGTTCATTTATTGATTTTTGTTTTACTTTTCTTATCCGTTTTATTTTCTCTTCTTTGCTTGGATCACATAAACAAACACTCACTCTAACAAAAATTCAATTATTTTCAGCTGTAAATTTGTGATCCAGTATGACATTTAACTAATTTCAAGTCTAACTTTTATTCATTAAACTTTTAGATTTGTTTTCTCAATTTGAGATCAACCCAAAGTTTAACATTACTTAATGAGATACTATTGAATAGAAGGTTATCGAACCCATACTTTTTTTGAATCCTATTTTGCATATTTTACTCTTTGAAAAAATTATTCATCATATATATGTTTCTGTCAAAGATGAATGTCGTTTATTAATTTTTTCCCTGAATAAAAAATTTGAATTTCAATCACGAAGAAAGAAATAACTTTTATTTAAGAACTAAAATTGAAATTTGCAATATTTTCAATATATATCTTACTGTATGCGTAATCTATTCAAAAATAATTTTGTTTTAAGGTTTTTGCTTTAAAATATATGTTTCTCAATTTAATTTTAATCGATTCGTGAACACAATTTTCAATTAAAATTTATGATAATGTTTTGTTTTTCTTTATACACTCGATTAAGTTGAAAACACTTGAAATATACTAAGAAATAAACACATTATAAAACTTAAATTGATTGCAAGAATCTCTTTTTGTTTGCACTGACATTAAGGAAGAAGTTATGATAAAGTTTTATTTTCTTAGCATTTGTTACCATAGAAAATGTTTTTGCAAATATTTAAATTTGAATATAAATTTGAATTGTTTGAAGTAATGCAACCTCGACAACAATAACAAATGTAAATTTGGTTCATATAATTTGCACTCAAATCTTCTTTAGAGTTACGAACACTAATGCAAACTTGAATTCATTTTGGCTCAAATAAAATTTAAATATCTCATGAAGTTTGAAACAACTTTAAGGACACCGGAGTGTAGTGAAGAAAAGTTAAAATTATCAAAGTTTATGATACTGTATGCTATCTTAGGAGTTATTTAGGTCTTTGAATTTGGTTTAATTTCTCCAAAAAATTAATTTTAATTATAATTTCAAAAATCTGTTTAAATGATTAATATATCACATAATCAAACAAATGTTTGTGTGCAAAAACTTTTTTAGGTCTAAACCTTTTGACTCGTTAAATAAGAAAATATTGAATCTCTTTAATGACATCTCCTATACCTCCTATTGAAATAATTTTTAATTAATTATTCAAATGTTTTGTAATAAAATGATACGACATATTCAATAAATTTTTCAGTGAATTACAGTATAAGATTTCTTTATCTGAAAAAAGTTATTACTAAGCATTTTCCCAACGGTTTCCACTTTAAGAGTTGGTTATACAGTACAAAAGCATACATTCGTAAGTTATTTAGATTGAATACTATATAATAAGGTACAGAACGGATCAATAAGAGAGTTAGCTTTCATAGACTAAGTTAGCCTTACCTCATATGTAACCATTGTTTTTGTAATATGCAGTACTCAGCATCTTTGCATTCAAAATTAAATTGATTGATGCATTACTGTTAATGTTAGATCTCATGCAGAAGTTAATGCTGTGTGAAAGCATATGAATAATATAATTAGCATTACTAAAGAACTTTTGGGAAAAAGGAATGCCTAATAGAAAAAGTAAATATTAGCGAGAATTAAGACCAACCTCAGCCTACTATATAAGAATTCTTGCATTAAAGGAATAAATTTATGACACATTTTTGCTTATTTAATAAACTTTCTTAGTTGTAACTCAATTGTATTGCTTGAATAAATAAATATATTCTAAAAGTCGTGTTATATTGAAATTTTAAACTAAATTTCTGTCCATTTTGACTGAAAAGCAAAGAAATATCAAAATGAATTCAATATATCAATGCATTTATTTATAAGTTGTTTTTGCAATTCTAGCTATTTCTCTCCCTTAATAAACAAAAGTTTGTTTGGTTGCACTTCGTTTCACACAAATTCATTTTACATAAACTCTGTTTTGTTACTACTGTATGACTAACAGTTTTAACGAGAGCTTGATTTTAATTAAAATAGAGTAAATATTTTGTCTGCAAAATTTAATATAAGTGTATAAGTTATATAAGTTATAAAAGTTTTGAATTTTACAAAATACCCAATTTGTAATTTTAGAAAAAATATCTAAATTTTCTCCAATTTAAATGCTTTAATATAATAATGAAATACAAAACTCAAACATATAACTTAATATGATTTCGTGTATCTGTTTCATAGAAAATTTTTAGAACCTAATTATAATATAAGAGTAATCCTAGACTTGAAATACGAATAGTACTCGAATTTTGAGAATTTTTTTTCAAACTTAGACTTTTCAATCTTTTATAGTTCTCATAATCTTTTCTTCTTTTACTGAAGTCTAAGTCTATTCCACTGAAGTCTATTCCATTGATAGTCACTCTATTCAAATGTTCATTACTTTCATTTTATCAAATACTTCGAAAATAAGGATTTTATGTTTTGACGATCAGTTATTTATGGGCAGATAATAAGGATTTATGTGAAGTGAATTTATGTTAAATGAAGTGCTGACCTAAATGTCATTCTTTGTTTATTCAATAAATAAACTTAATTTTATTGAAAGGTAAAGTAAATGTTTCATTTGAGTTGATTTATAATATACTTCTTATACAGTCTGCTTTGATTTAAAAAAATAATTGCAAAAAATTAGCTAAAATTGATAAAATTTGATAAACTAATGTTTTAGTTTTTAAAAATCATTAATATAAGTAAAATTTAATCGAATAACGCATATAATTAAATATAATGGCTCTCAAAAGAGCATTTATCTATTTTACTCTTGAATGCTGATGTTATTTAAAATACTTATTTAAATGCAAGGCATGTATTTTGATAACATGAATAGAATTGAATATTTCAATCAGTTAAGCAGATATATATCTATTGATTTTTTCAAATTAGCGCAACTTTATAATGAACTTATTAAAAAGTTAACGCATTTATAAGAATAAAATGGGCTTAAAATCAATTAAATTAATTTAAAGAAAGGAATGCAATTTTTCAATTGAAAAGAGGGAACAATTTCTGAAGTTTGAGAGCAATAAATCAAATTATAAATCAACACAAAAGAACATCAAATCTCCTGCACGTCTTTTTAGTTCACATTTGCATTTGTATGTTGAGCATAAAGTACTGCTTTGATTCAATTGGATTATATTGTTATCAATAACTTATTGAACACAACTGGCAGACAGAGGAGCGTTTGGTTATTTTTAAGTCGCAACTTCTTCCTCAACTAGTTTTGCAAATAAAATGAGATTTTCAGTTGTGTTCCCCTTTTGATAAATGATGTCTTTCCAGGTCATAGAGTTTTACTATATTTGTATGTGTATGTCTTCTAGTGATTCCTTTTACATCTGATGTATGTTTTCGAGACATCGCTCAAAGGCTGTGAGAAGACTCATTTGCTTACACTCTACAAATAATGTATTGTTGCACTGCCTTCTAGTGCTATTCACAATGTAATCATGATCAACCTCATCTTTTATCCAATGAATTAGTAGGGATGCAAAATACACTTCATTTTCAATACAATACTTATCGATTGTTTGTTTATTGGTTTTACATTTCAGGAACTTTTCTAAAGGCTGTCAATGATATTTAGCATAAGAATATATTTTACAAAATACATAAAAACTTGTTTTTATTTTAGAAATTATATAATTAATTAAATTTATTGAACTGTCTTTAAAGTCTTTTGAATAAAGCACCGGTACATAAATCCTTGACTTAAATTAGTTTTTAAGCTATTGAACCAGAATTTATTCAATGAATCCATTGATTTGAATAATTGTAAAAATGCTAATTTCATAATCATATGGATTTCACAGTCAGTTTTTTTATGTTAGACTCAAAACAAATAAAAAATGTTCAATATTTTGAGCCATTTTCGTGTAATCATAAATTTTTAGGACAAAATAAAGACAAAAAATCAATTGAATAGTAATTTCAAATTCTGGTCAAAGCATTAATAATACATCACGTTTTTAGCTTTAATTAGATTACCTCAATATTAACAGAGATTTATTAATATCTTTGATAACTTTTTATATGTAAAGTATATTTTAAATCTCGTCAAAATATTCCTTACAATACAGTAATGTTTTGTTTTTTCACTTAAAATAATCTCATTATATATTTTAATATTTATGAAATCAATTCTAACTTTTGTTCTTTATTTGTCATTTTATTCATTATGTTAAAGGTATAGTACATTATTAAAAAACAGGCAGACGCTGTTTCTACTCAGTGTCTGGCTCTCTCTCCCTCTGTCTGTCATTTCTCATCTCTTTTCTGCGCTGCTCTGCTTTTCTATGCTCTGATCTCTTTCTTTTGGTAATTGCTTGTGAAGACAGCTCTGGGGACTTGAGGCAGAAACTACAAAATGACATTACATTTGCATTCAAACAGTTCTAATAAAATAGGTGCAAACAAATGAAGTTTCTTTATTGCTTTATTTATCAGCAAATGATAATATTGTGTCCGATCATTATAAGTATTGATATATTTCACTTCATATTAGCACTAATTTTAATCAACATTTAGAATAAGAAAATATATCTATTATTAAATTTTTCAAAAATAACAAAATTAATTAAATAGAAGATTAGTGTTGAATTAGGGACAGTTGAGAACAAAATCTAATTACTAAATCAGTTTTAATTAGTGCCATATTATTTATAATGCAATCCATTATAAGTTTATTATTTTGATAGCTGATTGACTTATTCCTGAACTGATACTATATTTATGTTTCAATAGATTAGACTCAATTGTTGTATCTGTCAAATGGATGTCCATTATTGAATTGTCAGTTCGTATGTTTATGATAATAGTAAGCCTAACTTTACCTCAGCTTAATTCCATTCAAGCCTTTGCTGACAAGTTGTCTCCTATTTTCTCCCATATTCATACTGTAGTACTTCACATATCCTTTGACTCTATTCAATGAAAGCTAAAATGACAAGTGAATGAAAGCACAATAAATCACATGCTATGTATTTGCTCTACAGTTGATTTCTATGCGACTCGTGAAATGCAAATCTAACCCCATCTTAACATATCATTGAAGATTTACGACTACCAGCTATTTACTAAGCGTTTTATTATTCCGTTCTTACAAAAGGAAATTACATATTCGGAGCTAAAAAAGTCATCAGATTATTCCCTATCAAAATAATTAGTTTGGCTCCAAATCCATTTCTAATTTGTCGCTCATTTAAAATTAGATAACTTTCTATTTATATCCTTAATTATAAATTTAATTCTCTTTGTTTTTATGGATTGTGAACTTTCGTTTATTTTTGGGAAAAATTTTCGAAACCTGTTTCATAACATCCAAATCATTTCCCCTTAAATAATACTTTTTGACATTACACAGAATATTTATGAAATAATTATTCCTATGTTTTGACTTTAAATTAGATCTTAAACATTATAGAATTATATAAATATAATAATTTCTATTTGAAAAACATGCTCAGATGTTTTTACTTTAATATAGAAGTGAGAAATATTTATATTTATTCTAATTTTATTCTTTAATTAAACGCAATTCAAAAGATTGAAATGAAAGCCAACATTTGTGTTACGCCTACAAAAAGTTAATAAAATTGGGAAAAGGGATGACTTTTCTTCTAAAGAAATGAATTTCATTTAAATAATTTAGTCTTAATTGAAAATTTTAAATAAATAACAATTTAATTGATATATTTTATTAAAGAGAGATTGTTTATAAGTGGAACCAAAAACGATTTTCACTCTTTCAAAAGCATTTCAAATACAGCTTATCTGTATTATGCAGAGAGTGATCCGTAACTCAAATTCTGGCCCATTAAGTCTTAACAAATAGCAGTAATTAGTGTTGAAACAGAAACTCTTGCAGAGCATTAGCTGATGAAATTTTAACCCAGAAAAAGTCTGAGCGCGCACATTAAGTTGTACTGATTTCTGATACCACTTCCTTCTAAGACATATTTTTGTTGTTGATGAAGACTTTGCTTCTTCTTTATTTCTTAAAGGCTGTCATCTTTTCTCCAGTGTTGATATTGAATGTTTTGGCACAGCTTGCGAGCGATGCTAATGAATTGGACATTTTGGGTGTTCTGTTTCAAAAAGTCTTTACATGAGTCTTCAACTGATGTCTCGGTGTCCAATCAGACAATCAATAATTGCCGCTATAGATAAAAACAATTTTTATGATTGTTCTCAAGACAATACCCTGTTTGAGTCTTCTCTTATTTTTATGTTTGAGTTTAGCCTAAATTACTTTCAATCAATTATTATTTAGGCTTTTATTCAGATTAATTGATTTTTTAACTCAAAACATTTGTTTTGCTTATAATTGATAAGAAGTGCCCACTTGTGACCTGAATTGCTTATAACAAATGCTGTCGTCTTAAATATTTTCTTTATTATATTGTTTTATGAGATTTATTATTTTAAGCACTTTTTAAAGGAAAATAAAGAAAATAACTTTAATTAAAATGTTGAAATATAGCACTTAATGGTAAGCACTTTCTTACTTCAGTCAGCCTATAGACAAGATTATCATAAAGCTGATCATCAAAATACTGCTCATATTTTATAAGGTCTTATCAAATGACTGAATTTGAAATTCATTGCATTTATTAAATAACTTTTGCAATAAATTATCAGAATTTTGAATTCGTTTTTTGATGGGATTACTATTGATGAGGGATTTCTCTGATATTTGTATTCAAAACTGATGGCTTTTTATGCTCATATCGTCAGTGTTTACCATAAAGGCTGTTTAAGTTCTGAAATTAACATTGATAGTGAGGCAGTAAAAACTTCAATATTTAGATTAAAAATTATTACAGTTATTGAGCAATTATTTCCATAATTAAGAAGCAATTCTTTTACTTTTTAATTGTTTGAACAGCTTTCTCAATAATTAATATATTTTTTTCTTAATTTTTACAATAGTATTAATAATTATTTGACATTTAATTTTTTAATTGAGAGATATAACAAATAAGTTAATTTTATTTATCAGTTTTGAATTTAAATAATTAAAAAATTAACAAATATGAAATTTAATTTCTTAAAATATTAATTTTCAAATATTTGGTTAATTAGAATTATATAATTTCAATTGAATGAATGTGTTAGGTATATATTTAATCGTTCAAACGAAGCAAAATTTCTTTCGATCAAATGAAATTCGGTTATTCTAGATTCGGTCAAATGGTATATAAACATATTCTACATTAATATTTACGGCTGACTAAATGCATATGTGTTTGCACAGAGTATGAACTGAAGGCATTTTTCTTTTTGCTTTTTTCCATCTCTTCTCTTATTAACAATCAAACAACAGTGGCGTAGCCACTAAACGAATTTTAGTTCATATAACACATAATTTATATGAAACCAAGTATTTTAGTCATTAAAACATTTTTTTTGTTTATTTCAAATGGTTTTTTGATAAATCTGGCATCGAATCAGAAATTGAGATATACGTCTCTGGAATGCAATTCCTAAAGTTGGAAGACTGTGGTCTGAAGTTGCGTATACCAGTCATCTTTCTATGACATAAATCCTTTCCACTTTTTTGTTCAACAAAACAATAGCTCTTTTGTTTCTCAAGTATAAAGTAGAGGCAGAAAGAGGTGCAGCAAAAGTGTGACCAAATTGATATTTGATGGCTTGTCTTAACTCAAAAATAACTATTACTCAGCTCTTATAAAATATACATTACTACCGAATTTCTGTATAGAAAAAATATTTATGATTATCTCAAGTAAACTAATGCTCAATACTCTCTTTCTGCTCAAGACTTTTAGTTACTGTACTTCTCATAAGTTATATTCTGCTACAAAATGTCCAACAAATAAACTTTCAGTTCTCGAGTTAACTCAATGTTTATATTCAATAAATTGATTAATAAATTCTTGAAAATCTCTAAAAAAGATTTGTTATCTCATAAAAACATCTCTTATTAGCATTCCTTTTGTCAGTTATTATTTTCTTTTTCAAACTCTAGTTTATTTGCAGTGTATTTTGCGAATAATTTATTTGACTGTTTTTATGCGAACAAAATTATTTACAGAAATAGTCAACGAACACATTGAACCAAATCTCAAAGCGGTTCTTATTTAGAATGTAAGACTCATTTCAAGACTTTTTTCTCATCAAAGAAAACTCATTACAAATAATGCTCTGAAAAGACCCAATAGTTAGAGGGGATCACTGATGGTCATTAAAATTAATTTCTCATTTTATGGAAGTATTTTAATTTTATTTTAGCTGTTTTTCCATCAAATTATTTAGGATTAAATTGAAAAATATTCATTTATTTGAAATCTTACACAACTTATAAAAATTGAATTTATTGTTAATTTATTTATAACAAGGCAATTACGAGTTAATTTTTTTTATTTTTAACCTGTTATCTACATATTAATATGCAATGAATATCCTTTATCACTAATATTCCTAATCATTTGAATATATTGAGAAAGTGTGCGCTACATATTTTACTTTCAAATTTAACTGATATAATCTGTAAATACAGTATAAACTAAAGCTTTTATTAACATAAGTTACCTGTAATGCATAATTCATGAAATAGATTTCCACTCTCTTAAAGAAACTATAAAGTTTGCAATCGATATAAACGAACTTCTCATAAGAGAGATCTTGTCCTTAAATATGCTTCGAATCAATAATTTATTTTAAATACATTCTCATCAATATTTCAGAATATTCAAAAATTTAGAATTTCCTATTTATATAAAATAAATTCTATACTTTTGAACGTAATTAACTATATCTGTGGAGATTGAACTTCAATCCAAAACTTTATTCATAACAGTTGAAAAATTTAATGAACTCTAATTTTGAACATATCAATAGTTTTCAGTAATGTATTTGTAATATGAATTCAATTTAATGAGCTATTAGTATTATTAAGTGCTCTACAGATATTGATAAATAATGCTAACTTGTAAGTATAGTATATAATGTGATATTATATTGTCTATCAGTACCCTCTCAGAGCGGGAAAGTATTCATTCAAATTTACTTTACTGTAGAGTAGACATGAGAATTTTTGATTTTATAAATCTCGTCTCTGATCTGAAGCCTTTGTCTCGTGTAATGAAGTACAAACTCGTCTCGTATTTAAACAGAATTTTGCATCTAGTCTTGTCTGGCGGATTGAGCGACACTTATCTTAATATTCTAACTGCTGACTAGTATGGTTGGTATGGTTAGGGCATATATTTTATGTTAAAATGTTTAAATTAGCAAACATTCTTATCATTTCAATATATTTGTAGCAAAAAAACTCACTTTCATTAAATTTTTTCGGACATGTCTCGACTGTTGTCATAATCACATCCAATAATTTGTCTCGTTTCGTTTACCAAGACGAGATTTTTGGCGAGACGAGATCTTGTTTACATGTCTACTGAAGAGTACACATGGCATAGGATTAGAGTTAGAAAATTTCTACAAGTTTTGTTTCTATGAGTTTCTCTATAAACTATAATGGATTGCTTAAGTGTTGAACTCTAACAAAATAATTGAAAGTCAAAATTATGTATTGTACCTTGGTATTATTTATATCTTCTTGTGCTAAACTAATAATTCATTTGTATTAATAAAATTCAAATCAAATGTTTATTTCAATAAAAATTCAAATTATTATTAATGGTACTTATAAAACACTACTTAAATGTTCCAAATTAAAAAGAACCTAGAATAAAACTGATAAAAAAGGTTCAACAAACTTTGGCATTTTGTCAATTGTTTGCTTCAGACTTACTTATTCATAATATTTTGAATATGGTTAGAGTCTTATCGAGATTTTTATATCATTGACTCACATTTGATATAATAGACAATCAGAAGCAATGAAAAATGAGTCTATCGTTTAAAAGTGGCGTATTTGCAGACATAGTGATGGACTGAACTGGTGAGAGTTTTATGTTAATGATCACGTTTGGTTTCGACCTATAAGAGAAAAGTCGTTCACTTATTATTTTAATTACCTTCATCATTCATTATTACCTAAAATTATCGAACTTTTTATGACAAAATAACCTAAAAAGTGAATATGGTCTCACTCACACTGCAAAAGCTACAGATTATTATTTAATAATAATAAGAATTTA
>JAQGAM010000713.1:0-11447 GCA_034697665.1 Nanhermannia comitalis
ATTTGAATTAATATATTATATAATCGATGAAAGAGATGTCAATTTGGTCTCAACTGCAAGGATTGCCAGAAGAGGCCCAACAACAGGTTCATATGGCTTATGGCGAACACTTCCCAATCGAAGTGAGATGTGCTTTGGCTGAATGGATAGAAGACAAGCCATGGCAAGAGTTAGATCCGGACAATGCTAACCATAAAAACTACGCGTCAACTCTTGTGATGGCACTCATTAATGAGATCGAGTCCAGAGCTAACACTGAAGACAACTCTGTCATGAGATACAAATTGAGTCAATCGGCGCAAAACTTTCGACAAAACTATTTATACAATCCATTCATGTTAGTCAGGATTATGAAGCACTGTCTCAATACTGAAACAAAAGTTATTCAAAGTTCACAAAATTACTTAAATATTACAAATCATGTAACAAAACCCCAAATACGAGACCCTAATCAAGAAATGACTCTTCAATTGGAGAAACAAAGGAAGCAAACGATGCAAACAGAAGAGGAACTGCGACTTATGCATCAGGAACAGGAACAGCTCATCATTGAATTGGGAGAAAATCACAAAATACTATTAATTATTCAACAGCTCAAACAAAGTGGAGCTCAAAATATTGAGCTCATTAACAAATGGCAGAAAGAGAAGGACTCTTCGGATAATGAGCTCAGATTGAAAGCCAAGTCTCTGATGCAAAAGCGGATGTCTCTCATCGATAAACATCAAGAAACGTTGGCTGCTCTCCAAGCGCTTCAACAACAGGTTCTCGACGATGAGCTCATCCGCTGGAAACGAGCCCAACAATTGTGCGGAAATGGTGTGCCTTTTGATAACAATTTGGATCAAATACAGGAATGGTGTGAGGCTTTGGCTGAACTCATTTGGCATAACAGACAACAGATTAAACGGGTTGAGAGCTTGTGTCAAAAAGTACCTCTCAATTCATCCCTAGGTCTTAATGATAGGCTCCTGAACCTCAATAAGCAAATCACAAGCTTATTGTCTGATTTAGTTATCAGTGCTTTCATTATTGAGAAACAGCCGCCACAAGTCATGAAGACTAAAACCAGATTCACATCTACTGTCCGTTCGCTTGTCGGCGGAAAACTCAATCTCCATATGACTCGGCCTCAGGTGAATGTGACGATTATAAGTGAAGCTCAGGTGAACTTTATGCTCAAGAATGGTAAGGTCTCGATCGGAGACGTCAGCGGTGAGATACTTAACAATAACGGAACGATGGAATACCACAGCGCGAGCCGACAACTGAGTGTCAGCTTTAGAAATATGCAGTTGAAAAAAATCAAGCGCACGGAGAAACAGGGCATCGAATCTGTTATGGACGAAAAGTTTGCGCTTTTATTTCAATCGCAGCTTAAAGTCGGAGAAGAGCTTGTATTTCAAGTGTGGACTTTATCACTACCGGTTGTGGTCGTAGTTCATGGTAATCAAGAGCCCCACGCATGGGCTACAGTCGTGTGGGATAACGCGTTTGCTGTCCCCGGAAGAACAGGTTTTGCTGTTCCCGATAAAGTGCCGTTTTCTCAAGTGGCACAAGTCTTAAGTCAAAAATTTGTGGCTGCAGTCGGTCGTGGTTTAGGTGAACATCACTTACGATTCTTAGCGGGAAAAGCGTTCAGAAATCCTTATTTACAAAATTATAACAACGCTTTGTTGAGTTGGTCTCTGTTTAGTAAAGAGCTATTGCCTGATAGGAACTTCACCTTTTGGGAGTGGTTTTATGCTATACTAAAAGTGACGCGCGAACACTTACGGCAACTTTGGAAAGAGGGTTCGGTTATGGGATTCGTTGGACGAAAACATGCCGAAGAAATGCTGTCAATTAAGACGAGCGGAACGTTTCTATTGAGATACAGTGACTCTGAGTTGGGAGGAGTGACAGTGGCCTGGGTTGGGGACGGTCAGGAAGCAGGGAAGGTATATATGTTGCAACCGTTCACATCACGAGACTTTGCCGTTAGAGGACTCGCCGATTGCATCAACGACTTGAAACACTTAACTTACTTATATCCTGATGTACCCAAAAATCAGGCATTTTCTAAATATTATACCCTTTTCAATGGGAGCCAATCCTCCACTTCAAACGGTTACGTAAAGCCATTATTGGTTAACGTCGTTCCAGGCATTGTATCTTTTGATTGTAACCCAAATACACTGCAAACAATTCTATATAATCCTCATTCTCCGGCCGATAGCTCTCTCTTATATCCAGATAACCCTTTAGTACAGAGTTCATCAAATGTTTGTCCTATTAATGTAGTCGGGACGACCACTGTTGACGATTGTGCAGATCTTATGAGTATAGATCTGGTATCTGGTGATATGGATATTCCGGTAGACATTTCCAGTATAAATGTCTCTGACTTATGGCTTACAACAAATCCACATGAGATCAATTCACTTCCAATTCAGATAATATAAATTGGAATATTATATCAATAAATTGGTTAATTATATCAAATGCAGGCATTTATTATCTTTTGATTCAAAGGTTGCTAAAAATAGTAGTCAAAGTGCAATAGCAATACTGCATTCGATAAGTATTTGAAATAGAGTTTAATGAATATAATTAATAAAAGAAAAAATAATTTAATTTAGATATTTATACTTATGTTCAGAGACATCTGATATAGCTTTGGACAATCCCTTAATTAGAAATAAGGGCTTTCGGGTGGTTCCACATCTATCACCTTATAGGATTTTATAACCTTAATTCTCCTGATAACTTTATTATACCTTTCTCAAATCTCGAGATTACTTTATTATCTCTAGTAGCTGAACGTCTATAGAAGGATGAGTCACTTCTCGTGTTGAATTTAGCCTTTTTAGACTTTAGCTTTAGTTTTAGCCATGGACATTCTGAAAAGAAAGATAATTGAAAAAGCTAAAAATTAAAGATTTTACACAATGATAAAGCTAAAACTTTAAACCAAATTAATCTATATACAGTTAAACCTCTATAGTTGATCACCTCTATTATTTAATCACTTCTTTAGTTGATAAACCCATAGTTTCATCAAACATTTAATAGTTGATTAATTTAATAAGTTGATAACAAAGTTGGTGTCTAAGGTGTTAAAATCAAATATTGTTTAATTTACTTTTAATAATATTTAACTATTATTAAATATTTAAAGTTAAGTTGAATCAGTTCGGACTTTTTATTTATATCTAGTTTCTATTAAGTTACATTTTTTAGCCAAATTATAATTTTTTAGTAATAAAAGATAGAATATATAGCATTGGGTAATATAACTATGACTGTATAATGCACTAATAAAATTACTTTAAAGATTTTGTTTTGCAACTCATTCTGTTAGTAATTTTAAAATTTCTGCAAAATCAATAAAAACTCTTAGCGTCCAAATAAAGGATGGAGACACATAGTTTGGAAATTGCTGGATTAAAGATGCGATCACTACTAATAATATCACACATCACACATTTGAGACGTTAATCTTAAAATACGTTTTACTCTATTTAAAGGCCATTTATGTCTGAATTTGTCATTCAGTTCGAAATTAATTACATAATATGTCTGTTTGAAAAGTGTAAGCATAAGTAAGAGTTAAATGTGAAAAGCTTTTGAGTATACAGTATTTATTTTGAGTGAAATCTGAATACTATTTATCATACAACTCTTTTTTTAAACTACCTGTATACAGAGATACCTCCATAAAGTCACATAGTTGGGACCACGAAATTCTTATGTGACTTTATAAAGTGACAAAATTTCAGTTTTTGTGATTTTTCATTGACTTTTTGCAGACATTTTCAACATTTACTTTAAAATAAATATTATTTCGGTTTCTTTGCAATTGTTTTAAAAATGTGTTTCTCCTTTTTTACCCATTCTTAAAAGTTTTATAATAATTTTCCAAAATTTTGTCCTCATTTTTAAAAAAAAATATTAAACTTGAAATATGTGACTTTATGAAACATATTTAAAGGGTATGTTCAATAGTAAACATTTAAAATGAAGTCACATGTGACAATATGAAGGTGTGACTTTAGTATAATGATAATTTGTATACCCCAAGTTGGGGATTACTGTTTACAGTGACTTTATAGGAGTTGTGACTTTATAAGGGGTGACTTTATGGAGGTATCTCTGTATATGTAATAATATGATTTCTAAAGTAATCATAACTCACATTAATAAAAACTAATTTTTTACTAATCCGGTAAGTATTAAAATGTAAGCGTATATAAAAATAACATTAATTTATTGAATAATTCAGGGAATATGCCATTTATCTCTTGGTCCCGCATATGTTGATCAGAAGCACATATTAAACACTTCAATGGGAAATATTTCATTGCTTACAACTTTTATGAACTTAGGTTTCATGTTGGGCTCAATCGGTAAGTTCAATAAATTAAGTGCTCATTGATATTGTTATTTACAATTTATATAATTAAAGCTGGAATTCTATACAAATACATTAATCGTCAAATAACTATTACTATTCTGTTAACACTGTTGGGAATTTCACTAATATTAGTGTCATATTCTCAAAAATTATGGCATTTATATCTGTGTGCATTTGTGTTTGGGTTGGGTGCAGGCAACTGGTATACCGGGCTAAGCGTATGGATAATTGAGCTCTGGCAGCATAAAAGTCCCCCAATGTTACAGCTCTTGCAATTTCTGTACGGAATCGGAACCATTTTTGGTCCACTAATAGACAAACCGTATCTAACGGGTGAACATCAATATAATTCAAACACAACAGTTCTGCAAAAACTCAATACAACAAACATAATAAGCGTGAATGAGAGACGATCTAAACTTAAAATACCATTTCTTATCATTGGTGTCATAGAAATGATAGGTATCTAAAAAAATACTGAAAACTAGTGTTGATTCAGTTCCAAAAATTTAATTTCGTTCTGATTCTAGTTTTCATTCTTGTAACTGAATCAACACTATTGAGAAAAATATCAAAAACACAAAACATTAGTAAATATAAAATTATTTAATATTTTAGGCCCTATTCTATTGACGATAATGTTTTTGGTTAAAAAATACGAAAATTATTCAGAAAATACGCATAGCTATGAAAATATGTCAGAGAAACTATTAGACAGCACAGAAACTCCACGAAAACTAATTATAACATTAATGTGTATTTTTGCCACATTTTATATGGTAAGCGAAACCACATTTATTCATTTGGGCGCAACTTATTTCCAGTTCGTACCCATCGGTTTGACAGTCGGCCAGACAGTCAGCAGAAATAGTCTCCGTTTCAGCTCTTTCTTCCACATTTGGTCGTGGAATCAGTTCTTTAATTGCAATCAAAGTAAAACCTCAACATATGATTGTATACCATTTTCTCATTGTTGTGTTAGGTATTAATACAATATATTTTGGACAAAATCTGTAACTCTTTTATTTACCGGAAGTTTAATAATGGCCTTTGGCTTCTCTGCAGTAATTCCTACCTTATTTGGCTTTATTGGTCAATACATGACTGTGACTAATAATATCGCATCCTATTTAGCATTTTCTTTTGAACCCTTAAACCTAATTTTCCCTTCAATTATAGGCACATTTATTCAAGAATATCCAAATGTTTTCCTTCTCTCAATTGGTTTAAACATAATAATAGCTTTCATTTTATTGCTAATAATTTTAATTATTATTATGATAACCGAAGCAAAGCATCGAGAAATTTAAAATTACATAAAATAAATAATAAATTAATTTAAAATCTTTAGTTTATTTAAGTAAATCTTTATTAAATCTTGCAGGTATGCATTTCTCTTAATAATAATTCATTGTAACATTGTAAATTAAGGGTAATACACATAGTACATATGCAGTCATGGTGGAAGGGAAGGTATAGTCAAAAGCGTACAAACTTTTACACTTCTATATGCTTAACATTGAGTATACGCGTGCAACCGCGTACAGGGATGTGATAGGGCTCTAATAAAGGTTAAAAATGGCGTACGTACTATGTGTATCACTCCTTATAAGTTTTAAAAATTAATAATAATTTAAAGTATATTTTTTACTCTTTTAGACAAAAAACTGCTTTTATTTTTTAAAAATACATTGAAAACATATAAGCCGAGTAGAGACTCGAACTCCGGGCCTTCTGATAATATGTCGGACGTCATAACCACTAGACTACAGAGGAGTCACATGTTTTCAATGTTTGGTTTTAATTTTAGATCCTGTTGTAATGAATGTTTGAGTGCAATCAAGACTAACACTTGAACTTTTTAGTTTTTTTGTCTAAAAGAAAGAAATAATAATGTTTTATGATTAAAATTCTTGGAGAAATTAAAAATTTTTATAATTACACTTAATGTCCGTTTTTATGTACGAGTTGGTTACAAAAAAATTGTACATAAAAACGGAATGTACATAAAAATGGATTTGTATTTTTAAACCTTTTAAAATATTTTATATTGACTAATATCTTGCTAATACGGCATATGAAAGATATATAATACATAGTGACTATATTAAGCAACATACAGTCAAATAATTTTTTTATCAGGTAGATGAAGGAAATGCTATGAAACAAGCCAATAGCTTTACAAATCTATTGAGTTTTCAAAATACCCAAACCCAAGTTTCTTGTGTTAGGTTTTAAATTTCTTTCACTTATATACAGTCTATGGGCATAAAAAAATGTTTTGAAGATATAAATATACCTTATTATAAAATTTACAGTTTTGAGTTTTTGTGTACATAAAAATGGACACCATTTAACATTAGGTGCAATGAGAGTGATATTGAAATCCCGTACATAAAAATGGGTCGTACATTAAAACGGGTGTACATAAAAACGAACACTTTTTAACATTATGTCTTATGGAAGTGACTTCGGTTTCAAATTTTTTGTACATAAAAACGAATTGTACATAAAAACGGGGGTACATAAAAACGGACATTAAGTGTATTGCAATTAATAATAAAATTTTAAAAATGAAATAGCTAAAAATTAAGGAGGCGTTCACCGCTAAAATGGGTCTAAAAAATTTCTTTATACCAATCATTATCGAGTTTTAAAACTTATTTTTTGAAATCAATTTTGCATTTCAGAATGGTTCCTTCGTAAGACTGGTATTCTGTTTTCAGTATTAAATCTTTAGTAACCATTCAGTGCTAAAGCTGACGCATCTCTCAAATGTGCTTAAAGTAGTCCTTATAGTTATTAATAATATTTTAGCAAAAATTTATGTTTAATGCCTGGCAAGAATTTGAACATGAATTAAATCACATTTCAATTTTTATTTATAGAATAAGAACAATATTGTGGACGAGTTTGTGTTGAGAAAAGCATACGTATATATATTGAACATAATAAACAATTGAAGCAATATTTTATATTTGAAAAGTGAATGCAAAAGTTGAAAAATAAAAAATAACAAATTTATATTTGTTTTCAATCCAAATAAAAGACAAATATTATACTTTTTGAAATAAATAAATACAAAATTAATAAAACGATGCTTTTAGCTGAACAAACATTACAGAGAATGTAATGACAGAATTTACAAATGCAAGAACTAAAGTAGCATTCATTTGGAACATTCCGCATGATTTGGGTTTATTTGAGCATCGGTTCGATACTTCCTGATAATATCGAAGCATTTCAGTGTTGAAATTGTGGTCTATTTTATTAGTAGTAGAGAAACAATTATTAAGAATCCGCGTTATTTCATTGATATCGTATTTGTTGTCATAATGACCGACAATAATGATCGTTATAATTAATAAGAAATAAATAATGAATATGTCTATTGAATAAAATAAGAATATTTTGATATTTTCTGGATTTGTTCCCATTTCTGTAATTATAATACAAGTTCTGATAAACATTTCTGTTAACCAAATAATAGGTATAAAACCGATCGTATCATTCAATTTCTCATAAATGTATTGCATCTTAATTTCAACGGTTCTCAAACGTCTCAGTTCTTCTATATTCTGACCAAAAGACTTCTTTATTAAGCGATTGTAGTGTTTACTTCTCATTTGATTAATAACATAATTCACATAAATGTAAACCAATATCTGCATCAATGATGAGCCAAACACATAAACAGACGCAGAGATTTCTATTATAACTACAAATCCTATTGTCATTAGACGCGAAACTTTCTTCATCTCTATTATGCCATAAGAATCAGGAGATTTGAGAGCCCATAACATGTATACACTCAGAATAATAAGTGTACAGAACAGCCAAAGTATTGATAAAAATAGAGAAAAGTTTTTGTTTCTGTTTTCATTGCAATTATTAGACATTTGAATGACTAGTTTGAGAAATGTTTTGTGTTTAAAGCTATATATCAAATAAGATGTCAATGAAGCTAAAGCTTTGATATTCCACGAAATGTCAAATAAACCCAACTTTTTATAGAAAAATGTGGCGATAATCACATTGAATGCTATCATTGAGAATGATATTATTTTCATTATATTCCTCAATAAATCAATATATTTTGTTTGATAGCAAATCTTTAACCCATAGAAGAAGAATATTTTATTCAAATGAATAAATAAATACATTTCATTCATTTCTAGAGCACTTGAAAAATAAACCCAATAAACAGTATTTAGCTTTAGGTTAATTCACAATACAAACAATAATTAGTTTGAATTTAATAAAAAGTTAAATTATTTTATAAACTCATAGCATATTTGATGATAGACTTATACCTGAACTTATATACTGTTGAGATTATGAGAATGTGACACCAAATGTAATGTCTCTATCTCTTAACATTTATTTACCTAATACATATTTTACAGTGTTGCTGCAAAAGCTATTACTTAATTATTTGTTTTTACTGTATTCGATAGTAGTGTTGTAGTGATGGCCTACTTTATAGCTTCAAATGTTCTCTTCTATTATTCATTTCTTTGCACTTAAGATAATTTTTTTTCCTTGAATAATAAATTTGTGTTCATTTGCATTCAATAAAGATAAAGTTTAATTAACATAAGTTGTTATTTTCATATTTGAATAAATAGTTATGAATAAAAGATAACACAAAACTTGATAAATCATAAAATCAATTGTTTAAAACTTTAAAAAATACAATTTTGTAAACATTACTTTTTTCATGATATTTATTAAAAATTTATTTAAAAAACTAGTTCTTATCTAATAAATATCCATAAATTTTCTGATAATTGTATATCTGTATAAAAGCTTGAATAAAAACAATGTAACATTCTTTTATGCACTTCAAACAAACATTAAATTATGGCATTAGGCTCTGTGTTTATTAGCCGATTCACATCATTAATCCTTAAGAAGCTATTAACCGCTTTCAAAAGTGGATATGACTAATAAATTCAACTTATTCTTAAGTCATTCTGATATTAATCTAGAGTAAAGCACAACAAATGGGTTTCCAAAATACATATCACTTCCCACATAAAAAGGTAAATGACTGTGTTGTTTAACAAACGCTCTCATATAACGACTGTTAGATATTAAAACAGATCTACCGTTCAATATCTCTGAATAGTTTATAATTTGTTCAATTTTTGTATTATCAGAATTTTTATATATAGTTCTCATAATCGTATCATTAATTTTAATGAAATAACCTCTAACTGTAAAAGGAGACGCGATCTCAACCTTAAGAGAATGTGATTTTATTTTGTCGACAATATCTTCAAATAAATTTATTATTGAATACGGATTATAAACAATGTTCGATAGAAGTACAGAAACAAAGTGTTGTGTCAGAAAAGTTGATAATAATAGCCATAAACCAAATAAGTAAAATTTTTTATATTTACTCAACAAAAGCATATTATGTTCTGAAAGTGTTTGCCCGAAAAATGCATATAAATGTTGAAAAAATATTTAAAATATTGATATAATTAATGATTTAAATTTTATACGCAACTGATTTTCTTTTAATTTTAGAGTGATATGTATAAGAGATAATGCTATTATTGTCATAAATAAAGAGGCAATTTATTGGGAAACCCCACTTTTTTATTTATGGTCCTATCTTCGGGAATATAAGTTTTAAGCATGAATTAGAAAATAACTACTCAAATAAAACATACTTTATTTTCGGTTAAATCCCTATTTTCAACATAAATCCCTATTTTTAAAATAAATCCCTATTTTCACAAAAACTAGAATTTAGGATTTTGTATAGTGCAAAAATTAGGATTTTAGCTAGAGATTACAATTAAAATGAGTTGCCTTTAGATAAAGGTCTAAATAAATATCAATAACAAGGAATAGTAACATAAACTTTCTAAATATAAATAAAAATAGTCTATTTTTTGATGATTTGTGCTTTAGTTATCAGTAGCTGATAAGATAAACGTCAAAACTTAACTGAAACTTTAATTGAAATGTTAAATATTATTTACTTTAATCAGTTTAATAATACCAGAATATTAAAAATTGAATAAAAATATGATTTATAAATCCCTATTTTTGCCATTTTAAAACCCTTTTTACCAACCGAAAAACACTGATTTAAATCCCTATTAATTGCCTCTTTAGTCATAAAATACAAGAGCCATAAATTGGTGCTGAATGAGGACAAAAACTTGAAAATATTAAAATTTTTATTTTCATATACTCTTCCACTCAGAATATTAGTAAACGAATAGCCAATTGTTGGTGTAAATTGTGTTTTCAAATATCGTTCATGAGTTGCTTGAATTCTGTAATCCCAATATTGCTATTATTTTCATATAATTTTTGAACCGTTACATTCTTGAGGTTAAGATCTTTTGTACTTTCATTTATATTCTCAACTATTAAAGCATAATTAAACTTATCTCTGAGTAAACCAATAAAATAAACACTTGTCCCACACGGATCTGCGACAGCGACTCTCAACTGCTGTTCATTTATAGTATTATTCAATTCTGATTCAATACATTTTGCTTTATTCATATTTAATACAATCACTTATTTCTTTCTTCAATATATTAATCCTATGATATTCTAAAATCACAATTAAATAATAGTTCTTTTAAAATAAAGAACAAATAATTATTTTTTGAAAACTTTAGTGCGCTTATGAGTACAGTCAAATCTCTATAAAGTCACACCGTTGGGACCAAGAATTTCTTGTGTGACTTTATAAAGTGAAGTTTTTTTATTATTAAGAAACATTTTCAATTTTTAATTGATTTACATTATTTGACTAATAGGTACTCATTTCACAATATTTAATAACTTGAACTAATGTAAAAATGATTATTTCCTAAAATAATCTAAGCTTAAAGTCTGTTTTAAGAATCATTTTCTACTTTTTGAAACTTCAATTTCACATTATTGTTATGAAGTGATAAAAATGTTTTATTTTATCTTTTTGTTCTGAAATGTCTGATTATTGAACACAAGCTTAGGCTTTAAGATTCTTGGGCATCGGGTCTTCAGACCCAGGCTCAGGCTCGAAGTTTTCGAG
>JAQGAM010000714.1:0-11437 GCA_034697665.1 Nanhermannia comitalis
ACTATCATAACTGACATAATATCGTCTACAGAGAAAAGCTATTGATGAGAGACACCAAACTGTCTTTTTTCTTAGGATTCGATACAGGGATTAAATACATGTTTTGTAATTGTATACCTGTATATGCAGTATAGCATATGCAAAAATAAATGTGCACACAGTATCGCATATCCTTGTTTAATACTTAAGCGATTTTTCTTTTTTTCTAACTTGAGTAACAAAATCACATGAGCTTAAACTTAAACTATTTAGCATTGACTTTGAAGCCGTGTAAGTTTTACGTACAGGTACTGTATAACTATTTTCAATCGGGTTTTCTATTTCTCATTCATGTTTGCATAGAAGGCCACTTTTGGAGTTACCATTCACAGCATGTGTCCTTTTAATCTTTGTGGGCAATCGGACTGCAGGTCCACATTGTGACGCTGGTTATCTCGAGTTTTTCAGCTAAAGCAAAGAACCTCAAGGAATCTCTAAACTATGTTTAAGTGCCTCTAACTTTAGAAAAGGCTGAGAAAATAAATTGCAACAAATATAGTAAATTGTTTAAAAATTTCAACACTGCTTTTCTATACTGTAGTAAACATTTCAATAATAATAATTACTTTGGCTATTATTGACCAAAATTAAGAAAGTAATATTAATTATAGTCCTTTCATTTTACAGTATATGTAATTTAGACATTTTTAGGTTAAACAAAATTTATTTTATTTTTAAAGTTTTCTTTATAATAATATATATCATAAAATCATTATAAATTATATAATTATCAGCTAATGTTTTTTATTTTTAATATAACATTGAAATAATTTATTTTAAGTTTTAAAGAATCATTAAAGTTGAGCTCAAGCAAAATTCGCTTTAAATTGATATTAAATAACATAAGCTTTCAAAAACTTCTAATAAGTTAATGTATTGTATGTGTAAGAATAGTATATCGCTATAACACCACTTTCTCTCTATTATTTAATGACGTTGATAGGTATGATGCATGCTTGCAATTGTAGATAAGAAGATCCCCACATATATCCCACAAATTCGGCGAATGTGTTGTGTATTTATGAAATTAATTAAAACACACGCGAAAGGACTTATTATGGGATTAAAAGTGAAAAGTGTTATGAATTCTGATGATGCATAAATTGGGAAACACTGAACTTTTTGGGCTTCCAGTATAAGTGCATTCCTCTACAACTTGTTATGCACACATTCAACAACAGATTTGATTTTCTGAATCAGAGTATAAGAGGTGGCGAATAAACCATTAATGGTTATGTATATTGAATTCCGCTGTTATTCGATAAAAACTGAACAATGCTATGAAATTTTATTAAATTATTAATGAGTGCTTTAATTAGTTCTGTCTAAGACTCTAATCCTATTAATAATACTCAACCAATAAGACTGTGAAAAGCATCAAATATTCCTTTTTATTCTCTAACTCTATAAATCAGAAAAATTCTTAATTCGACATAAAAGTCCTCTTTATTAATGCGCAAAATTATTTGTGATTTAAAGCAGAAAAATAATAATTAGTGAAAACATGATATCATAAATAAGAGCTATCATTAAGTTAGTAACAAATTAATTTAGAATTGCATAACATATTAGTTTTTGATTTTTCAATCAGAATATTATAGTAAAGGTGTTTTGTTTTTGGAGTAGTATTTTTAAATATTTGAATAACATTGATTGCTTTTGCTCAACGCTTGTTATGCAGTTTCTTATTAGGCTCAATTCATTGAGAAAAATCTTAAAGACACTCAAACAGATAAATATTGAGTACAGGTCGTGCAAATTTTGTAATACTATATTCATTGAATTGTATTTCTTATTGAAAAAAATTCAAAGACTCCAACAGAGATACCTATACTTATAAATAACAAATTGCAGTGTTGCCCAAACTCGGAATATTTATAGTTATATGAAATGCTTGAATAACAAATAATAAACAGATTCACTTAAAATTGTCATTTCTAATCTTTTTCAATAATCAAGAGTTAAATTATGGAAAAGTATGCAATAACTTACTCTAATTTAATCAATATTTTACATTTCAAACATTTTTTATATTTATTCAATGAGATTATTGAGCGATTACTTGAATTTGATCGCATTTAGTATTCATTTAAAGAATAAGCAAACAATTTTATGAATGAATGAAATAGTATAACAAAACAACTACTTGATTGTAAACTATGGTTGAAATACTATTATTAAGCTTATAATCAGATGAGTTTATAATTATACGCAATTAAACTTAATTACAAGTTACGTTTGATTTACATTTTGGATTATATTTTGTTTTTGATTCTAAGTAATTAACTTATAGTTTACTTTGATTTATGCAAAAAACTTATTAATCTATAAATATTTAGATTTTTTCAAAAAACAATAACGAGAATTAATTATATAGATCATCAAAAAAAAAAAATTTTTTCCCTAAACATTGAATTTTAAAAAATATATGCTATTAATGTTTCAGAATGAAAATTTTTACTATTCGTCTTTGTCTTTGATATACATTATGATAACGAGCCTAAAACTTGTAAACATTTCAATTTAAAGTTTCTCTAATTTATAATAATTAATGTCATATCTAATGAAAGTTTCAAAAAACGGAATGTATATAAAGCATATATTGTCACTTTTAACGTAAACTTTAAACCCTATTCTCATAATTTTATGAGCCTTCAAAAAACATAACATTATTAATAAGTTTACTAATAAATTAAAAATAATTATTTCGCTATTTATTAGTAAAATTGGCTCTAAGAAAAAGCGATTTAATTGACTTATTAGGTTTTGGTTTAATTAATTCGATAACTTGATAATGCAATTAAATTTATTCGTTTTAAAATCATATTAAAATCAAATTTGCATGAATTTATAGCTTTTTATATTTTAGAAAATAAATAATATTAGACTAATTGAAAAAATCACTAACTGATTAAAGAGAAAGTAATTCTGAATGCATTAAATCTGCATTAAATAATACAAACATTCATGTTTGCCATTACAAGTTTTGTTTGTCATTGAAACTTTTTATGAAGCATAAAAATTTATGCAAACTCAAATACTTTTTTAAATTAAATGATGTGCTGATATTGTATTATATAATATCAAAATTTCTTAATTACTGTAGCTATCTTATTTTATTAATATTATCAGATGTTTGTTATTTTATTCAAATAGCTACATATATTTTCAGAAAATCTATTACGACTATAATACTAAATATGATGATGCTAACTATAATGATATAAATGGCTCATATAAAAAATTTAAAGTAGTAAAATATAATCATAATTTAATCGAAACAAAGATAGAGCCAAACATAGGAAAAATATACTTTTAAAAAGACTTAATTTGAGAGAAAAATAAATTTATTTGTTATATTATTAGTAGAGATTTTACACTAATATTTTATTTTCAAGAAAACAGTTTATTTTCTAAAGTATTGTGAATGAAAATAGAATCACAAATGATATAAAAATTCAAGAAGAGTAGACTAGAATTAAAATTCTTTTTTTGATTAATTAATAGTCAGGTACAGGTATTTTTGGTCTTTTGAAATTTGATCCTATGATATACAGTCAGAAAACATCGCAATAATGAATAGCAACTAAATATAAATATATACCTGTATATGCTCTGTCTGTCTTTCAATTCTTTAAATTTTATTTATTTTAGTGCATGTCAAACAAGGATCTATTGTTTAAGAAAAAAGTTACAACATATTTAGCATCTTATGTAATATAAGTGGTGATGAGTTTACTGTTTAGGTATATAAACATATTGAAACGCGTGACACACACTTTCAGATGAAGTTCATGGTTGTAAATATAAATTTATCGAAAAAGCGAATGTTTGCCTTATGTGTAGAGTAGAGTAGAAGAAAAGCGAAATTCAGAACAGAAGCCAAAGCTGACATTCATGAGTGGCAAAAAGTGCATTCAAACATTTGATTGGATCTTTCGCATACACGGGTTAAGTAGATTTAAAGAACTCAAAAAAATATACATTGCATTAAAGTCTAAAAAAGAAAAACCAATCCGTACACAAACAGAAAATCTAGAGTTTGATAATACTTAGTTTGGTATATGTCGTGAAACAATGTTTTCGCTCTCCCGTAGAGTTGAAAGCCATAAATCAATATTTTTTAAGGATTAATATATTTTGAAGACCTCCAAGAATTTTGGTAAAATGGGAAGAGATTGCATACTATATAAGTTGTAAGTTATAAAATGGGAAGAGAAAGTACTGAATATAAACTTATGACTCAAACATACAGTAGTGGATCACAAAATATAAAATTTGTGGCGCACGCAATAGAAAGCTAGTTTACGCTTAATTTAGAGGCATTTTAAGGCGTGTAATATAAAATAGCTATACTTTAAGCAGTTGTTTCATCATCCAAGATATCTATTGTATTCAACGGTAAAATAAGTGGTTTCTCCCATCTCTGATGCGAATCACCTGCACTACTAATATATTTGATACGATACTGCATCATATTTTTCATATTAAAATCTACTATTAATGCAGTCCATGATATTAATGCGATAGTACAGGTATATGTGTATAATATTAAGAAAGTTTTTCAAACTGAAATACCCTCCTCTTATACTTATATAGCAGTCACACCTCTCGTTAACGTAAAAGAACTTACACGAAGAAACGGAATTTTGGTAAAAAAAACTGGATGTCTAATATACTAGATATACACCTACTTATCTTTCAGCTGAAAAGTAATTTTTGTGAATTTTTCACTATACTGTACTGTATATACTCTTTCTGCATAAGGAGTGCCATAAACCTATTATAAGAAAAAAGTCCCTTATAATAGACTCTATTTAATAGGAATAAAGAAATTAAGGCTTAAAAAAGTATTTATATATAACACTACTTTTTCTTATGAAATAACTTACAAGTTAGAGAAGTGAGTACTTTAATGCGACAATTTTTGTAATCTTTGATCAGCATACGGGTCAAGCAAGACATTGACTGCATTTGGCGAACACAGATATATTCTTACATTGGGTTCAAAGCCAATGACTATTATACTCGCCTTCAGGGATCTGTGAACGGCTATAAAGATAGCGTTGGGTTGAAGTTTTTGCCGGAATAAGTGACTTAAGTGAGTGCACACAAATACACAGACAAACTCTTATAATAGTAAAGTAGAAAATTTACTACTTCTATGGTTTTGGGATCAATCAGACCATTTTCATTGTCTTTGATGTCAAACAATATATCGCCCATTGTCTCCATTCTCTTATCCTTATGACCATAGGATGTGATCCCCTATTAAACTAATCAACAACTACAGTATTGTTTTTACGGTGAGTTAAACTAGTGTTCGCTTTCTGTTGAGCGCTGATTAGAGTGGTTGGGAGAGTAATACTCTAATGTCACACACAATACTGTCAGTTATGTTTTGCTCTGTTTAGGTCTATCACCAGAATGAGACAATAAACGCCAACCACCAGCTATGAGAGAGATGAGCATATTTTCACTCAATTGAGTCTTATTTCCTGAAAAACATTCTGCTCTGACCAACAGTAGCTCTAATGAAAGATCGCGTCCCTATCTCTCACTTTAAACATTCCCAATCAATTAAAGACTATCTTATAAATTAGGCAGTGATTGAATTTAAGTAAATAAAAATCAATGAAACAATTAAATGACTCGAATGCGACACATGAATCATATGGATGTTTATTGTAATTAAAATAAATTAATTTAATTTAATAAAAATTGTCAAAACTGTGTTTGCAAAATATGGTCAATATCCTTTTCTTGTGGGAAAAATTTTTTTAAAAATTTTAATACAAATTTTGTTTGGCCGGCCCCAGAAAGTGTATTGGTTGGAAAGCATAACTTTATATACAACATGAAAAAAGTGCTTTTATGAGGCATATGATATTACGTGAAGCGTGACAATGCTTAATTTGAGCCTTGAAAGCATTCACAAAAAACAGGTATAACTAACATAAAATATTATAAGTTAACAATTGGAGGACAAAAGGTTTCAAAAATCCTTATTAAGCTAATATACTGCAAAACGAATAACTTTTATATTGAAAACGTCCCAAATCTTAAGTATAACATTTGAATTAAATATTTTATATACATATTATAGTTTACTTATGCTCATCATATTTGATGTGAAACACTTTCGTTTTAGTTAATATATATCATTGAATGTGGCCGCGGGTGTGATAGTTGTTTTTGTTGTTGAGACCAACCTCTAAATTGGTATTCTTATAATAATATAATGTGCATCTGAAACATTTACAGGCACTTAAACTACAGGATTTGTATATATTGTTATGTTTCTCTACCCTGTATTTTGAAAATCACATAATAGCTCTTTCCCAACTTGAGCATAGATAGAATTGAGTTGAGCACAATTTTTGGTTACTATGTAGTACTTGCTTTAAAACACTTTAGAACAGTCAATAGTCAGTGATAATCATCATTTTGTTTATAGAGAGTCATCTCTAAGAATGCTACCAATTACTAACTCAATAGTTGAAAGAAGTATTTTGAATAGAATAGAATTAACAATGAATCCGATTGTTTTGTTTATTTATTAAGTGAAACCTCCCGTTGGGATTAAGAAAAAATTGCATTCAACTTATGCCATAAGAATAATAAATAAAACCTGTAATCTTTCCGGTATCTTAAACTTCTTTACTCAAAATCTCACTGTCAATGCCAATGATAGCCAAACAAGATTTAAAAATGAAAAGCTTAATAGTTTAATAGTTTAATTACTCAATTAAATCAACTTTCATAATATGTTTCTCGAAAAACAATATATTGAGCAACAATAAGACCCTTTTTTACTCTTAGAATTTAAGATTATTCTATGTGTTCCTCTTTTATAAGAAGATATTGCAAAATTTGATGGTAATTTTTAATTTATATTAGAGGATGGAACAAGTCGACAGCTTTGGTATAGCCATGACCTCCTCTATTTCTGTAGGCGCACCTGTGCAGCCCGTCTCAATTTCACCTCTAAACTTCGAAACTCCGGTTCTCCAACATTTGGAAACATGTACTTTAGTTGAAGTAACCAAAACCCACCCTGAAGGGACTCGTAACTGAGGTCACCGACTTCAATAATACTTGACGTCACGTTTACTTTTTTAAAACAAGTCCCATACCAAGTGACCTCAACATTATTTTCATCATGATTTCTGTTCTTAATGTATTACAAATTTTGTTTTAGTTAAATAAGGAGAGAGAGAGAGAGAGAGAGAGAGAGAGAGAGAGAGAGAGAGCAAAAGGAAAATTAATGCTTTGGTATTTCACACTCCTTCCAAATAGAGAAAAGTTGGCATTTGAAAAATTTTACGAATAATTTAGTGGATTATAAGAAAATGACAAAAAATAATATCTAATTTAGTGATCTTAATGGTAACTCAAATATACTGTAATAAATCAATTTAAGTAAATCTAATTTAATGAAGATATCTCTACACCTATATAATAAAATCAGTTATTCAGCATATAAATAATTTTTGTAACTTGTTTCAGTTTTTATAAAATTTATAAAAATTTTACTTTATTTAATTTAAAAAAAAGTTTGAATGAATTTTCTGTTTCCCAATAAGATTTGAGATATGGAGCGGAAAAATTGATCTGAATGATAGCTGCATTTTATTTATTATATCATTTGCTACTTTTATTTCTATTTTATTCGTGTGTAGTGTTTATTCGTGTTCATCAAAATATTTTGGTGGTACTCATTACCAACTTAATCATTATAAGCCTTCAATAAACCAAAATATTATTATCAATTTCCCATTCAATTGATAGTTAATCAAATATTTATATCAAAATAAATCTTCTCTTAATTTACATAAATAATAAATAGCTGAATTATAATCTGGTGAACATCTTTATTAATTTTTATCATAATCTTGTTAACTTATTTGATGTATTTTGAAATTGATTTTATACATTGTTTGAATTAATAAACTACAGTCATTTACAACTAACCGCAAAACCGGTTGATTCATGAATGAATCATTTTTGACTAAATTTTTCCAAATTATATCCCAATAATTAAGAGGAAATAAAGAAAGGAAGCTATTATTAATTTTTTATTAAAATTTTTTGAGTTATTCATACAGTATTATAACCAAAACTGTATGAATAGAAATTATTTGTGAACGTTAGTGAAGAATTAATAGAGAAAATATAAATTTAAATTCAGATTTAAGGAGATATTAAGCTGAAACTAAATATTTAGTCCTAATTTTTTCAATTTAAAAAGGCCTAAGGATTGAGTTCACATACAGTATATGTGTATCTGAAGTTATCTTCTCGCGTGCGTTTACTGTGGGACGCGATTGTTAAGTCCAACGCAAGTACCATTCATCACAGTTGACAGACAAAACCCCTTCTACTCACGTAAGGATCATTGCATAGGTAAACGCCTTAACAAGTGCTCAAAAAATAGTATAAAGCAATTAGTTAAAAGTCAATCTATGAGGACAACAACAGAATGCTTTTATTCTCTTAGATTATTAAAAAATGCATAGCATAGCAATTTGTTCATTTGCTAAGAATAATTATTTTTATTTCAAGGTTGGAGGAAAAAGAAAATTGTAAAACAGCAGTGATGATCAGACTTTAAGTTATATGACTTAAAACAATTGAACGACAAAATTGTGAATTATTACTTGTATTTTAGCGATTGCTCATAAACTGATCATTAATCCATGTATTGCACTCATAATTATAAGCGCAAAAAATCATTTGTTCATTCACTAACTCCTCAAATGACATTGGATTGGATGGACTATCGCGTTGTATGTGAGACAAAAAGAGAATAGTTGACAAAAAAATAATGTAAAACTATTAAATGGTCTCTTAATGACTGCACAGCTGTCCGTTCAGACAAGCATTTGCTGTTACACAATATGGTGTTACCACCGTTTATAATATAAAAGTGAATGACAAGTTTAGTCGCTTCCATTATGTGAGTTGTGAGTTTGCAAAAACTTATTGCAGAACCTTCTGTACACTTTTCTGGCACGCATTGAAGACGTGACGAGAGACCTGCAATTCATTTAAGGTTGAGTTTTAGCAAAATGTTTTTCAGTTATGCACACACTCTCTCTCCCTCTCCTCGATATATTCCTACTGATGTTCCTCTTTTTAATTTCTCTGTCTGTCTGTCTGCCTATATCTCTCTCCCTTCACTCTCTTTCCCTTAGTTTTATATAATATAATATACAGTGCATTATATCATACTATTTAATATAATACTGTATATATTTCTTCTCTGTCTATTTTTTATTTAATTATAAAAAAGCAATTGAACTGATTGTAAAGTGGCTTAAATTGCGAGAACAAAAAAAGATGAGAGAGAATCAAAATAATGAAATAGAGAATGAAAAGCGTTTTTGAGACCACAATTTAAGTAAGGCTATAATGATGACACCCTATAATAATGGCGAATTTATGTTATCTTCATGATGGTATATACAGGCATACAACAACCCAAACTGCATATCAGGAATGATGTGTTAATTCTCATAAGCAGCAGCTCTACTATATTTCTATATTCTCATACCTGCATAAAATACGATGACTTTGTAAACACCTACCAAACAACTTATTTCAATCCAAAAATATATATAACTTATATATTATGAGTATATGAGATTACATTATTGAGAGAAGCGGGCATTTGACTATTCAACAGAGACATAACTAATGACAATAATAATTACTACGATGAATGCATTTCTCTAATATATTATCACAAGCTTTACCTTTGACTTATCATATATAACACATATATAAGTATATAAGTTATAGATATGTACATTATGTTTGTCTGCTATATCTTACAATTGTTTTCGTGTATCATATTTATGAGCTGCACTCCTACTCCTCCCATATAAATATTCTTATTGGTAAAAACTAAGCAAAACCAAGAAAAAAAGTGGTGAGGCGTCAAAACCCACACAAAGACACAACAGCTCACCGGACTGTATAAGAGAAAAGGAAAACAGTTTGCGTGAATGGAAAAGAAAAACTCAATTCAGAGCACAAACTGACTTATACCCATCTGTCTACTTCTCTACTTCTCTTCCACTTTTTTCTCTATTCACGCGATCTTTAAAGTGTGGAATACGTGCAAAACTATGTAAAGTTATTCGTGAATGGCATAAATCGTATAAATGGCACAAATAAAACGGTGTGGCATATACAGTATCCCAATACTAAGTTTGCTTATACTTATGTTTAGACCAACGCTTTAGGCCAAAAAAGTAAACCGAATTGAAGGCATGAGAAAGTGATAAAAAACAAGATAAAAGCGCGATATCATTGTTTTTGTCTTACATAATAAGTAATTTGTGTCTATATTTGTATTTTTAAGCCACAATCGCATAATTCTGCTGTAAATCAGTTCATCGCTTTGCTGTTGACTTCATTAAACCGAAGGAAAAATGGGAGTTTTGTAGATAATGATCACTTGCCACTGCATGAGCAGATGAGCAAAAGCTCTCACCAGCCCTTACGATATGATACTATATTGAAAACCATAATCATCATAGGCTTCATAGTGTATCCAAATTTGAGTTGGAAAGAGAGAAAGCGTAAGAGAATTAACGCAAGTTTACTGCAGTAATATTAGGAATAAGAGGATATAATACAACTAATACAGAAATCTGGTCTATATGTTATTTGTGTACTGCATGGCAACAGCATAGAGAAAAGTACAGTAGAATTGATCGACGAACTAATATTACAAAAATTTCCATGTTATCCACCAAAATAGTAAGCAAAGGATAACCAGCCGTCAAGTTATCCAACCATAATGCGTGCGCTAATCTATACATGCAATCAAGAAAAAATGTCCTTCTCTCAAACGCTATACAACTCTATACAACCTTCAGTGAACATTTCACACGTATTGAAGGCACGCACACACAAAATATCTTATGGCAATGGATCGAGAAATCTGAAGAAATATAGAGCTTTAATACTTCATTTGTAGTTTTGTAGTTATCGCTAATTTTATATAATCATTCTGTCGCTATTAATAATATGAATCTGATTTTGCCTTACATTATAAAAGTTTATAGTTTACGCTAAAACATGAAACTTTCTTTTCACACAATACTCGCTCTCACAACTATTCTCTTGTTATAATTAACAATTAGTGTAAAAAACTTAACGAGAAACAAAAAAGTTCAAATGACAAAATTCACTCATTCATTGATCCAGTAATTGATGAATCGATATGAAAGTGTATTCACTGTATTATTTAATAGAATAATAATCTCTGAGAAAGGAAATAGAAATGAGCTATTATAATAAGAATTGAAGAATTGGTAGGTAGTAATTAGTCTGTATGATAGTTCAATGTCATTAGTGTGGCAAAAGTGAGACAACTGACACAATA
>JAQGAM010000715.1:0-11431 GCA_034697665.1 Nanhermannia comitalis
GCTAGCAAAGTATAGGCTACGCCAGTGACGCTTTTCAATGAAAAAATTGAGACTAACGCCCAGTTACAAAAGTATGCACAACTGTGCAAGTCCAGTATTGTTTAGATAAACATTAATATGAACCTTAATCAAAAAACTACAATAAATCGAATAACTATTTTGTCCCGTTCTTAGGCTAGAAGCGAAATATTGAAATATCAAATATTGTTAAATTTGCTGAATTTTAAACTTATACAATACTATATTTGCTACTGAATTAATACTTAGTACGCGTATAGTAAACAGTTTTAAAACATAAACTGAATATTTTATGAACATTTTTGCTCACCTTTAATGAATAATTCATTTTAATGTATGGGTAAATAGTATTCAAGAAATACAGTACAACTCATTTAAAATCGATGAATAAACTTTATTAAATCAAAAACTGCAAGCTTTTGACAATAACACAGAAAACGGCAGTAATACAAAAGTCACATTTCATGTATAATCTTCAATCTTCATAAATATTCAATAAAAATGATCAACTCTTAAGATTACAACATTTTATCGAATCTCAATCTCAAGTCCAATGTCATGCAAATATATATTACATATTCAACATTTAATAGACAGCATTTTATTTAGCAATTAGTATTAGAGCAAAAATTTATAAAATTTATAATAAAGGTCTGGTCAGAATACAGTGCAGTGCACTCAAAGCAAATTTTGGGTAAAATTTAGATACAATAATTATTTTATTAAGAAAATGATAACTTAATTAAATAAATGAAAACTCAAATAACCTCATAAATAGAATTGAGTAAAATTACTTTTATTAAAGACTCAAATTCGTAAAAATTCTTCTCTCGGATTATAATCCGAAAAGACTTTAGTTCTTAGTAATAATCCTTAAAAAACCACGACATAAGACATAGAGGGAGCATAACTTATTATTAGTTTAAGATTTTGAGCCCAAACGGCATAATCATTCTGTAAAATGATATTTCAAGATGTAATCGGTTTAAAGAAATAAATCAAAATTTTAAAATAAAATCAATGATATAGTCCTTATAAGAGATCAATTGCTTTAAAAAAAATGCATTTTTCAAAACAGCATTTCTGTTTTCAAACTTAAATACAATGCATGTTTGAGCGAAAATAAAAACATAGAACTTCAACTCACAGTCCATATAATTGAGGCACAAATATTGAGTCTAAACGGCACAAGTCTAGCAAAACCTGTTTGCAAAAGGGTATACTTTAAGCAACGACACGAACCAATAGTATAAACAAGTATTAGTTAAGGCAGACATCAATAGCATATTTCATGCAAAGGGTCAGCTTTCAACTTTGAGCCAAATAGAAAGCGAAATCGTTAAAAAATATACAACTAACTCAAAATTTAGATTTGATAGCTTTTTAATGTCTTTTTAGTATTTAATTCAATAGTTTATTAGAAAAAAATTATAAGTAAAAGACTTTGAACTTCTTTTGTCCATTAATAACAATCAAATATGCCATCAATTATTGTTTTGTTGGTAAGGTCAAGAATTTGAGAGCAGCCATAGTTTTGATTTACCGGTATTTATAACTCCATTCATTTCCTGGTCATAGCTTTGTTTTATTAAAAAATAAATTAAATCAAATTAAAGTACCAATCATTTAGAAGTTGATATAATTTTAATTATGCACAACCTTAGAGTTAGGGTTTGCTTTGTTATCAGTGCATCTCATAAAACAAGTTTGAAATATATAATACTTGTGAATGTATTGTCAATTCCTATTTCCATTACATGAAGCGAAAGAAACTTAAGTAGAGCTGATTTGATAGATCAGCGATAAATGCTGCAAAAGTTGATAAATTGTTGCTTATCTGGTCTGCCTCTCACTCATATAAGTAAATGTTGGTATTTGTACACAATAAATGAGAGTCAATTCAGCATTAAATGAATTCCAGGAATGAGAGAAAATCGACGAAAAGATATGGGAATAGAATGCCGAGTAAACAAAGTTTGTGAACTCATATTCCAGTAATTAGTTTTCTTGAATACTATTAACAATGCATTAATCGATTATTTATATTGAGAATTCGTGTAAGTTTATGAACACTTGTTTTAACTTTGAATTAATGCACAGTTCTTGGGAGAAAGCGACGCAAAGTGACGACAAAAAGCCAGTTTAGACGCTATTATTCATAAGAGGCGAATACAAAGTAGTTTTTCATGTCATTCAAAGCATTGTATGTTTTGTAAAGTTAGTCAAAATCAGATCTTAAATTAAAGTTTATTAAAAACATAGATTAAATGTTAATATGCAAATAAATGGTTGGCTGAGTCTCTTTTTGAGTGTTGTCATTGATCAAAAGAGAAACAACTTTCTTTATAAAATATATTCAAAATGGAGTTTAAATCCATAAAAATAATGTGTGTTTGAAACCAATTGCTCTGAGATTCTCCAATTTCACGCTGACTTTGCTGTGTGACAGCTAAGATCAGAGCATCGGTCCAATGATTTTATGCTTTAGGAAGAGCTTAAAAAGAATGAGGATATAAAACCACCAAAAAAATTAATAGATAGTTGTCTTCGCCGCACAATATTCCAAGTCATCAAAATTTATCAACAAAATAGAGAGTTGTATAACAATGACTTTGAATTCGGTCCAAATATTTTGTGCAACATTTCATTTTTGGCTATAGTTATGGAAATTTTTCAAAAAAATTCTCTCAGTGTGACTCAAAAGCTGAAAACCTTATTATAAAACGATACAGAAATAAACGAGCGCTGAAACAGAAGTCATTAAAGACATCGATTGAACGCTAACACATCTGGAAGTAAAAGTCCTAACAGAGGATTAAAGAGGCGGGTAAATGACAGGAAGCCCTACTCTATGGTTGCAGTTTCAATGCACTCACATGTTATTGATCTATTTGCATCTCATGCACACATACCTTAAGTAGTCTACCATTTCTTCACATTAAGTTCTGTTTTTTATAGCTTTTTGCCTCAATTTTAAAACTACAAAATAGTTGAGCTTTTTTTTATGGACAATACATCTGAGGATAAAAAGCAGTGAAAAACTAATCACATAACAAAATATCAATAATAATAACCAAATATTTAATACGAGAAAAGCGTATAGAATATAGTATTTGATAGACATACCAGTGCTGGTACAATAATATCATATCTGAGCCCTGAAAGCGGTGATCTGCGCAAATGTAATTACGAGATTTCTTGTTTTATCGCATGAGTGACTGTATTTCATTCTTTTATATCAAAGGGGAAGGAGAGTAGCAGTTAGTGAAGATGTATATAAGCTTACGAATCAATTTCCACTATATTCCCAAACTATACTCAGTCACTACTCAGATAAAAACAATGAATTGCGTGAAACGGCGGCACAACTAATAACTGAACGGCGGAAATATATCACTGAAAGTTAGTACAAAAGCATTGAGTAAATAAAAATGCATTACAAAAGAACGCTTGCATTCTGGCTATTCTGTTGAGAATCCTTTGCTTCAATATGAATACCAATGCATTATAAGAATATTACTCACTATTATTGAATCTCATTTGGGTGCAAAACTTATTTTATGTTATATTTTGCAACTTCGAGCCCAGACTTAGTCATCACTCCTGAGAAATATTCTAATAAGTATTCAGAAGTAGAAAATCTTATTTAAATAAACTCTTGATTTACGTAAAAGTTGAGTTCATTCTGAAGCAAAGCAACACATATGTAAAAATTAATGAAAAATCGATACTTTTTAACAAAACGTCACGAGAATTACATAAAACATGTTCAAAAATTAATCTCATTTTTATTTTTATAACTGTTAATACTTGATTGCAACGCCAAATGCAAGTTAAATACTGTACAGTATGAGATGCAGACGAAACAGCATTAATGCTTATGATTGCATAAAATGTTTGTTCAAAGTTAACTATTACTAACAGTGAATCGCATATTCATTAATATTTCCATTAAATTGACCACAACTTTAATAAGATATGAATAATTTAAAGGATATATCAGTCATATAGGCATTAGTGCGCATCAGTTCCATAACTGTATTTTGTTGGCCAATAAAGTATTCAATTCTAATATACGGTAATAGCATAATAACAATAATAATAAGATTATGCGTAAAATCTCATGTTTTCCTATGACTGCACACACTATAATAGAGACAGATTTTCTAAGCGAACATAATTAAAATAATTAATTAATTTCATTGTAAGCGCTCAGAGATTATAGAATAAGAAAACATTTTTGTTCATCAAACGCTAAATAATGTGTTGCTATAACTCTAGCAAACAATTTTCTTTACACAATATTAGGCACACATTTGGTTTAAAAAGAAATAGATTTTTTACATGAAAATAGGGCGCAATTTATTTGCTTATTTATTTTTTAAAAAACTTATTTCTCATTTCTTTTTATTGATTTAAATTATCAAGAGATTTATGTATTACTAAATAGTGGTTTTGACCCAATTTAAGGTTAAGCCAAGAATTTTAAACAATTAGCTTATGAAAAACAATCAGAATTATTTGGATTGATAAGAGATTTGCTTTGATTGTTGATTTGTATTTCATGTTTGAAAGGCTTTAAAATAGAATAATCATTATAAACGACCCAATAATTGCAAACAACTCAATACTTATGGGAGAGAACTCTGGCAATCGTAACCTCAAGTGCTTAGAACTGGTTTTGTCACTCGTCAGGTATGAACCCAATCATTAGAATTTTTTTCACAAACTTGAATTTATGAAAAACTGAAAATACATGTAAATCATAATTAATTATTGTGATAAAAATGTAGTGCTTTCATATTCTAATTAAGTAGAATCAGAAAATTTCTTTTTCGTCAAAAGCTATTTTAGGCGAACAAAAACCGATCCAATTATATAAACGAATCCATTATGAGATGTGAATGTAATCTGCGTTTAGAATGGGATCGTTCTCTCAAGTGATCGTTAATTTTACTTATATTTATCATATAATCATAATTCACATTTCCTTAAGGGTCTGCAAGACTGCAACCCATTTAATTATTTAAAGTTCTCTTAAAAGAAGTTTTAAAACTATATTATTATAGTCTTATACAGTGCTGTAGTTCAAGGAAAATAAAATAAAAAAGAATGAGAACATAAATAAAACTAAATTAAGTGTAAATTTTTATCATACTTTTCAAGTGAAGCTTAATATTTAATATTTGAAAAAATACTCAAAAAAAGTTAAGTATTAATCGATATAAAAATTAATTTTTTAAAATCCAGGAAATCTCCGAATTTAGGAAACTTATTATTTTTCCCATTAAAAAAATTAATAATAATATAAGACTTAGATAGTTATTATTGATTATTAATGATAAGTATTGATTGAATTTTGAAAATTTTGATATTTAACTATTTGTGAAATTCTTATGTAATAATCAATTGAATCCGACTTAAGCTGTTTCGATAGCAATCCTCACAAATTGAACATAAGATTTGATTCAATAAATTTAATTAAATGCATATTTGACTCAACAAAAGGAGGAAAGTCTGGCATTAGTTTTTGATTACTAACCCATCGGTTCAAATGATTTATGATTCTTGATTTCCTTAATGATTCCATAATTCACAGTAAAGTCGCATTTCTTTAGAAATAAATGTCATATAATAACAATCTCACTTTAAAATCTTATGCTATTTTGAATACGAATCGTTTAGGGATTGGGATCTCTTTCGTGCTATTACTTTGACATCACTATCACTATCTTCATGATCACTAATAAAGCATTAGCTTTAAAACTCTTAAAACATTGATTTAAGGAATCGCATAGAAATAAGTTTTAATTTGTTATAATATAAAAATCTATTGACAATAAAAACAAAAATTTTTCAAAAACCAAGGATTAAAAACTGAGAGAACGATAAATTAAAATTCAAAAGTATTAAAAGAGAAAGATTGTAAGGAATGATACATTTAATCAGTCAACTACCTCAACCATATTCATAACCAACAAAATAAACATTGAAAATGATTTATTTCTTGGGAAATCTTCAAGTCTGAGCATTAGTTAAATTCAAATAAATTTAGATTTCAAATTAAGATCTGATGGAATGGAAAAATTAGTTCAATTTTGGTGATTAGAATATCCGCTTCTAAATGGGTTTCATATCAACTTAAATTACTATTCCATGAGAATAATGTCTTTTTATGTCTCACAAGTCATCTCGGGCTTAGTTTTTATGATTTATTGATTTGTTTAATAATTTGAAAGACTTTTAAATCTCTTAAAACAATAGATTTTAATTATTTGAAGCTCATGTTAGGTGTGGTCTCTCAATGAACTAAAGAATGCTAACAATTCATTAAAAATGTAATAATTTATTCTCGAAATAAAATTTAAGAAAATGCTGTTCAGAGATAAATCGATTAAATTTCTAAATAAATAACTTTCAATACTCATAATATTTCTATCGATTAATTTTTTAAAAGAAAGCATCAAAGCTCAGGACCAATAGAAATAGCTTAAGAGCTAAGAGCTTAATGTGAATAATACATGAAATTAGAATTAAATTCCGAACAAATTAGTATAAACTCAATATTATTTCACTTAATTAATAGTGTAATAGAAATAATTGGCAAAAGCAGTTAATTCACGACTTAATAGGATTATGAAATGTTAGTTAAACTCATAACGTAATCAAAAAAGTAATTAATAATAGAGTGATAAGTATTTTAAAACAATTCAATGGAAATAATTATTATTTGAGCCAATGGTGAGTCTTATCTTTTAAAATCACTTAACTTTCTAAATAATTGAAAGTAAACTTTAAAGCAGAGCCAACCTATCATAGGAATCATTAAAATAATGTGTTTTTCACTGCAGGCGCTGTTACACTGTTTTACATCAAATAAGCAAAAAGCAAACATTAATCAAATTAAATGAACAAAATATAAGTTAGCATTAAATGTAATGCACATAAGACTTATGCTTACATTTGTCTATAATGTTGAACACAACAAGAGATTTGAGTCTAGCGGTCAGTTTTGAAACATTGATTAAACCCGATCTCAAAATTACATGAAAAGCAACCATTACTCGAAAATACTTTGCATTAATTAAATTGAATTAAAAAGCTCTTAAATGCGATTCTGATATAAAGTCACTATAAATTATGGCTTTCAAGAGGTGTATAACTTGTTCTCAACTATTACTTAAGAGTTTACTCAAAGATAATCTAATATTTTTGGATTCTCACTGTTTTATACGTTTCATAATAAATAAATTGCTATTAACTCAGTATTAAGAATGTAATAACTTTTCTCATTAAATATAATGAATAGCAGTGACACGTCTTTTACTAAAATATGTAAAAAATTTATAAAATGAGGAAAAACAAAAGCAAACGTCAAGTTAACAAACATTAAACAAATACTAATTAATATGTGATTAAAATTTTTAAAAAATTAAATGTCTTTTTGATGTGTATGAACAGTATATGCAGTACATGAAGGCAAAGGCAAACAGTTTTACGCGAAATTATAATAATAATAACCTTTTCTTCAATGTAAGGTAGACTTGAGGCTAAAAGACTAGTTATATGAAAGCCTGTCTTGAGCTCAAAAAATAGTAGCATTTCTTCAAAAGGTTTGTGAGCCTGAGTCGAGCGCATCATTATTTATATACAAAATATGGACATCTGTTACAAATATATATATTTCTCTTTTTCTTAATATCACATAAAATACAAACTTATTTCATATAAACTTATATATACTCTAAATGAGAAACTATTACTACGTATAAGAGAAACATATTTTTGAAACCAATTTTGTATATTATTTTGGTTAAGCTCTTGTTCAATGAGTTGTAATCAAGTTATACCTCAAGACTAATAGACCTGTGCTATTGAGTTGAGTTTAAACGTATTTTTTATATTTAATATATTCTGGTTTTAGTTCAAGTGATTTGCTATTCGTTTAAATCGATTCAAAACTTATTTACTATTTATTTAATAGAGAAATAAATGTACAAAAAAATATTTACTTACCGAGTGATTATTCAAATAAATTGAGTTTTCATTTCATTAAAATGAACACTAAATTACATTTTCTGTTAAATCCGAGTTTTGAGGCATTAAACAAAACATCAAATGTTGAGCTCTTCTCACAAAACGACTCAAAGATTGAGAGAAATATGGATAATAAATGAGTTAATATTCAATGCATTCAATCATATAATGAGAAAAACGTCAACAAAAACATGAATATTGAAAGATATGTATATTTTTCAATAGTTTCTCAATTGGTTTAAGTTATCATTTGGTTATCATTTGGCAAATGATTTGCAATTATTCTAATATTAATCAAAATTAATGACAAACAAAACAATTGAATAGTTATCTAATAATTGAAATCTCAATCAAATCAAACACTTGAGACATAATATCTTATGTTTTCTTTATACTAAAGCAAAAACTTGATTCAGCCGTAAATGTGAACGCTTTTCATCCAATGGTAGCTGAAGATGATTGCTCTCTCAGTCAGTCTCTCAAACATTTCTCTTTTAAAATGAGTCTCTCTTTTCATAATACATTGTCTCAAATACTCGATGGCGTTATAGTCTATCAGTTATAGTGGTATTATAAGGGCATGAGTTACAGTGTGTTTCTGTATGTTTCGGGCACTTTTTGCACAAATCATCACCTGTAACCAGCACTGCCAACCCTGACCTAACCAACTATTATAAAAGTACATTTAGTCAGATAAGTTTAACCCGAATGTCGTCTGGTCACAGGTCATCATTTGTGCAAAAAGTGCACATTACGTAGTTGTAATACAAGCCATTCTAATACCGCTGTCTCTCATATACTTAGCATTGATGGCGATATCTATTGTCCAATAGATTAATGTTTAGTTTTGTTTAATTTATTTCAATTTTTATTTTACAAAATCTATTGTTTCTGTAAATCAATTGATAATTATTTAAAAAAATAGTAACTTTTATTTCAACTCATTTTCATATTATTTATAATTTTTAGACAATTAATAAATATTTAATTTAAATATTATTTAAATATTTTGCAAAACAACTGATAATAAAAATGAGCGAAAGTGTGCAGAATTGGATCCCAATAGAGTCCAATCCAGAAGTGATGAACAGATTGTTATCAAACATCGGAGTGTCAGAGGAATGGACTGTTGTAGACATGTTGGGATTCGACGAAGACCTACTGGCTTTTGTTCCCCAACCGGTGGCTTCACTTATATTACTGTTTCCCACAAACGATGACAACAATGACTTAATAGAAGACAATAGTTGTGAAGGCACTGATGAGAACATATCTAACGTCTATTTTATGCGACAGACAATACGTAACGCGTGTGGGACTATAGCTCTGATCCATGCGATCGCCAATAATATGGATCGCATTGAATTGAGAGACCAGTCATCGCTCAAGTCGTTTATCGATTCGAGTCTAAGCCTAACGCCTCAAGAGAGAGGAAAACTTCTCGAATCAAATAGTGATATATGTAATGCACATGAGATCTGCGCACAAGAGGGACAAACTTCTGCACCAGTTATCAGTCAAGAAATAAATCATCATTTTATTGCATTTGTAGAAAATAATGGATTTCTTTATCAACTCGACGGACGAAAAGCATTTCCTGTAAATCACGGAAAGACCACTACAGATGACTTTCTCTACAATGCGGCCAAAGTTTGCCAGCAGTTCATCTCCAAAGATCCCAATAATTTGAATTTCACTGTTGTCGCTCTTGTTAAGCAAAATGAAAACGACAATTAATATTATTTTAGATATTTATTTGCTATTTATTATACACTTATGAGAAACATGTATTTTGTACTCAATTACTGTAAAACCAATTAATAAACTCATTTCTAAAGAACACCAATAAAACACCGAAAGCTAAAGATTACAGTATTTTTCTTTTTCACAAATTTTATTCTTAAAATAAACTTTTTTATAAATGACTCGAGACTTAAATGATAAATCTGTCAAAAATAGTTTGCATCCAATCATATAAGCAAACCATCCAAACGAAAATTATCTTCAAGGAAATAACATATGAATAAGATATGGCTCCAAATTTATTTCTTCCAAGAATTATCGGTTTTATTACAATTGCAGAACTTGGCGTTTCTCTAGTCATAGAAATTTATATTTAGTTTTAGATTCAAAACAACAATTGAAGGTTTAAATGCAAACTTAATTATAAGTTAATTTATTCGATTAAAATAATGATTCAATTTATTTGATACTATTTTTGTGAAACAAACATTCTTTTAGTAGACATTAATTAAATGATTTAATGTGTGTATGAAATCATTATGAAAATCATTATGAAAACATGTTTTAGTTGGAGTTCGCACTCAAATCTGATTATTATAGTAAAAAGAATGATAAGTCAAAAAAACATATTTAATGTCTTCTTCTGTCGTCGTCACGATCTCTTCGGCCGCGTTTTCTATAAAAGTCATTAATAATAGTTTATAAAATATATTAACAATTATATGACATTCAAACGATTGCTATTTAATGTAAAGTAATAAAATCAATATAAGAATACCTGATATGCGGTCCCTTAACGAAACACCAGTTCACGTTTACTGCCTGTCCCAGAATATCAGAGCCGTTGAGCGCCTCCAGAGCGGCATTGGCTGACTTGAAACTTTCGTATTCAACTAAAGCGTAGCCCTAAATAGTATTTGTAAACATTTAAAAAAGTTTTCAGCAAAAACTGATCCTAACCTTCAAGAATCCAGTTCTTCGGTCCAAATTCAAGTGTAAATTTTTAATTTCGCCATATTCTGCAAACTTCTCATAAATATCTTCTTCTTGAGCCTCTTCATGAACTCCGGTCACAAACAGTATCCAACCCTCAACAGCTGTCAAAACAGATTTTTATTTTTAATTCAATTTCATTAATGTACCGGTAAATGAAGTTTTTTAATAATCTAATACATTAAGTGCTAATATTATAGATGTTTTTGATTCATTACTAAAACGCTTACTATTTATTAAACTATAATAGAGTTATAAATAAATTATCAGTTCTTCAAAAGATGTACTCAAAGACAAAACAAAGAATAAATTCTAATAACAATCGATTGTAAATACATTTTTGAGGTCCGGGTTCGTTGTTATGGCCGTCGTCGACATCCATAGCTTCATATTCTCGAATGTCTTCACGCGCTGTGCCCTCTATTATGACATACATTACAATCATTACAATTAATATAAAATAATTAAATTGATAACAATGTGATCAATACCGGGACCAAAACCACGTCCTTTACGTCGAGTGGCCTTCTCTTTGATTTTAAGCACAGTTTCTATAAAATGATTATTGAATTTAATGTTCAATGAATACAATGTTAATAACAACTAATTAATTGATTGAAAACCCAATTAATTAATATAA
>JAQGAM010000716.1:0-11426 GCA_034697665.1 Nanhermannia comitalis
GACACTCCACTTTTTTTTGACTGTGATGTGCCACATATCTATTGTTTTCGAGCATATCTATCTATTGTTATCCACGCCGACACGGGGTTCCGTTAAAATCTCATTCAAACTCTGAGCAAAGGTGAGATCTCCTGGAAAGAAGTTGGCTCATCAAAATGTAATGTAAAGTGATTTATCTTTTTTCATAAAAATTCTGTTGTAAAGGCTATAAGAATGCTTTTTAATATTGTGTTTTCTCATATGGGTCTTATGGGTTAATATCACATTTAAGTTGCAAAGCAACCGACAGCATATTTTATGATACAATAAAAATAGTGATGATTATAAAAATCTGTAAAAAACAATGTGTAATTCATATTAAATCAAGATTAAGATAGCATTTGAAGTTCATCCGTTTCCTTATCTAATTTCCTGCAGAATTATTAAGTATTCGGTTTTACAGTATGTCTAATAATAAATCAAATTTAATTTTCATAATCACATCAAGAAGTTGAAAAATTTTAAAAATGAAATTTCAAAAATTTTCTTACTATTGTTTAATAATAGTTTCAACTTTAAGAAATGTTGCATTTTTGAGAAAAATTTAATCCAAGTTAGTCCTAATTTATCCAAAGTACAAAATTTCTATAACTTATTACTGTACAGCTGTATATAAATGTTACACGTTACATTTTCAATCAAACTACTGCTGTGCATAAATTGTTCAAATTTCGATTGTTCACAACTGAAGAACAAAAAGGTTCGAAAAATAAATATATGGAGATGATTGGCATCTCTTTTGCTTAGAACCTACGTCATTACAATTAATGATATCAATTTTATATTCATATATGCTTTTCAATCAAATTGATTAAAATTGATTAAATTGATTAAATTCATGTTCAGTTATAGCTTAACATTAATTGTTAAAACACAAATGTTATAAAACAATCTAACTTTTACCTCTCTATAATTGTTTATTTTGTCATTAAATTGTTTAATTAATTAAAAGTTTCTTAAGTTTATTAACGACCAGTATATCAGAACACATATAAATAGTAAAATAATCAAATGAGTTATGAAAATAGACTTTGGTTATTAGCTGCTATTATAGCAGTATTTATATGGAACTACTCTTCAAGTGAATCACAGAATTTTAAGTTTGATCTTCAAAACGTTAATAATGAACAGAGAGACAAACTTTTCAATTATCTTGACTTAAACAGAGATTCAGTTCTAAATCAAAACGAATTCAATCAATTGCTAAAATCATTGTTCGTTTCAACAAAACTAAAGTTCAATATAATGGACTTCAATAATATGACGCGAATAGATAAAGAAGAATTCAATCAAATATGGGAGAAATGGATAGCAGTTATTCTAAAACCTAAATCAGCTCTAATTGTGGTTGACATGCAAAATGACTTTATTGCCGATACTGGAAGCATGAGTGTAAAGAACGCAAAGAATATTATACCTGTAATCAATAAATTAATTACTTCAATCAATTTTGATACAATAGTGTACACTTATGACTGGCATCCAAGCAATCATTGTTCGTTCATTGAAAACGTAAAACTCAGAAAAATATTACCACAAAGTGAAGGATCGCCTAATGATATAATGCAACTGAAAGTTGGCGATTATGTCAATTTTGAAGCCTATCCTCAAATCGAACAAAAACTTTGGCCAAAACATTGCGTACAGAATACTGAAGGCGCGGAATTATACAAAGATGTGATAAAAGCTAAAAATAGTATTGATATCAGGAAAGGTATGGATCCAGACATAGATAGCTATTCAGCCTTTTTCGATAACGGAGATCTACATAAAAGTGAATTGAGTGATAAACTACTTGAAAGAGGTAACGATTAATAGATTAAGATTAATAACCACCCTATTTGTTAGAATATTTTTACGAATAATTTAAAACAGATTTTGATCAAAACAAAATCAGTGACAGTTTCATTTTTTAGGTATAACTGACGTTTATTTAAGTGGTGTCGTCTATGAATATTGTGTCGGATTTACAGCAATGGATGCATTAAGACTTGGGTTCAGAACTGCTTTTATCGAAGACGCTATCACTTCACTCAATCCAGAGAACAGGACAAATATGAGGAATCAATTGATTGCTTCCTATGCGAGTATTATTAACTCATCCGATGCTTTAGATATGGTTAACGGTAAAGATAGAAAACCAGAAATGGGACTCGTTTTGGCTCAAAAACTATTTGATAAAACAAAACACTTTAATAATAACCAATAGTTTAATATTTATTAATTAGAAAACAATTGCCGTTTTATTACTCAAAAATACAATAATCTGATCAATCATTAAAATTAATTTTCTTATAATTATAGCATTTTAATAATGAAATGTATTACAAATACTTAACAGTCTTTAATCCCAATAAACTTAAACAGTAAGAAAATATACTTAATATGCATCGACACAAATAAATTCTGGCATTAATTAATGGCAATAAATGAAGACATGGCTCAGTTAGCACTTTAATCTTCTTATAGAAAATACTGACATCAGTGACAAATTTTTTTAAGAACACAACTATTTGATACAAATTGAATGAACTATTATTATAAATAAAACTATTCAGTGAAACAATCGTTAAATAATAATTAGGAAAATGATTGAATATTAGAGTCCACTCTAAATCGTGTGTAAGTAATGATAAGTCGATCTCATCATCACTTTTATGACTTTTATTACTTATATATTCACTATTATATCGATTAATAATTGCTGTAATTCGGGCGCAATTGTATTGTATAAAAGTTGCTTCACTTAAGTTTGAATACAGTTTTGGGATTACAGTCGATGGTATTGTTGACAATAATGATAATGCCAGTGATGTGTCAACTATTGTGTCTATATTTTCTTCTATTCAATAAAGAAAAAGAGAAAATTAAGGTTTCGGTGAAAATAATTACAAAAATAAATTATACCTGAACTTTGATGTACTGAATCATCATTTTGTTCCATAAGTTTTACTTTCAATGAGTTTATATAATCATCAAAATTATAGTTTGAAATAACATTAGAGACTGGGATTATTTTGAGAGAATGGCGTAAATTATATAATAAACACATTAATAGAAATGAATGTTTGTGTTTATAAGAATGACTCTCAAGTGATACTATTATTACAGTGTATTTCATTTCAGGTTTAGTATTGTTTTTAATTATTTGATACAAATTCCAAAAGTTTGTAAATATATTACGAGATGTTCTGTCAATTAATATGTGTTTTACTTCATTGGTCTCAGAAACCAATCGATCACTTAATAAAAGTTGATTTCTTTCATTTGTTTGACAAAAAGGAGAAATTGATGCCAACTCTAAAAGCTGTTCAAATAAATCATCAGAAATCTGTTCGTTAATCATTTCAACAAATGAAGTATTCATTAATTTAGATAATGATTCGGCCATTCTTTTGGTTCTTTCAGTTGTGAATTCATTTTTTGAATCAAATGAATCACAAATTATGACAACATTTTGATCGCTTTCAATAACTTCTTGATTAACACTAAACTGTTTTATTAGTTTTTCGACAGCATTTTCACGATTAATGAAGAGTTGAATTCGTTTTATTTGATTACAAACTTTAAAATTTATGACTGAAAATGAAAACCAATTAACACTTTGTTTAATGATTTGTTGTCCCACTTCTGTCAGTAAGTTATGCCATAAAACAAGTTTCGGTGAAACAAAATTAAGCGAAAAATCGCCTTTAATTTTAGAGCCATTTTCACGTTTAATAATAGCACTAAAATCTGATATTTTTGATAATTGATTATCAATTGAAAAAGTATTTAAACATAAAGACAAATCACTATAAAACTGTTCAATAATTGTTTGACACATTTTAAGACAAACCCTTACACTTGTTTAGAGTTTATATAAATTGTTGTAATTATTTATCAGCAAATTTCTCATTGAGTCCATCATTAAAACCCTCTCTATTTCTCGCTATTTCAATGGCCACGAACTGAGCTCTCGGGACAACAATTGAATTGCTTTCACAATAATCGCCGCGTGAATCGAGTCTTAATATTGTCGCAAAATTAAAGTCTTCAATAACTTCTTTCATATCATTACAGAATTGTCTCCATTTTTCTTTAGCTTTAAATTAAATACAAATATTAATTAAAGAGTTTTACACTAAAAAACTAAATTAAAAGTTAAAATTTAAAAGTTTTTATGACAGGACTAAAGAGTTGACAGAAAATTGTGACCTTTGACTTGTAACCGAACCTAATTGTGGGCAACAGTTGAGAGAGGGGTTCAATTGTCTGATGGACTGAAGACCTCAGATATTGGACACAATTGTCAACAGTTTATGAACAGTCACAAAATGAGCACAAATTGTGTCATCTCTTTAGTGAACAAACTTTACAATTAAATGAATAATAAAATCATTAAATTATTGTTAAAACTAATTATTAATAAATTAATACAAATATTGAAACCTTCTTCTGATTTGAGATCTTCTTCAGTGAATGATTGGATATTCAAATGATTGAACTGTTGTCTGAAAGACTGATATATGTGGTCATCATTTTTGGTGAGTTTCAGAGTTTTGAGTGAAGTGTTGGGCAAAGAAGTGATTAATTTAAAGTATATCTCCATATGAGAGATGGCTTTTGATAACCACAACGACTCCACCAAAGGGTCGTTTACGAACTCTTCTGCAGGTCTGGACAGCACTGATGGGTTGGCAGTCGAGTCAAACAATTCTTCACTCATATTAAACACAAACCAATTAAATAATTAAATATTTATTTAAACTTTTAGTCAATCAAATCAATGAAATGTGTTTTGTTTTGATAAAAGCGATAAAAGCGTGGCTTTAAATGACTCTTATTTTACATAAAGTATGTCTTTCATTAACTAAAGAATAGATTGAAAGTCTTTGAAAGTTATGAAACAATGACTTAGATTGTAATAAACTATTGAATCAATTGCTATGACTTTAATCTTAATTCATTATAAATTAGTTTTGAATGGCATTCGCTTTTGTCAACTTTTTTGCTTTGATTTTGAACTACTTTTTGATTGAAAACTATTTTTTGAAGACGGGTTAAGAAGTCTTCAAATTTGTAGTAAACTTACGATTGTGTCTCAGAGTAAGAAAAGTTTTTGATATTTTTTATAATTTCTTTTACATCAAAATTATTTTTCAACATATTTGTATTGTTGGTGAGCTCTCTCAGTATATAAGTCAAAATTTACGATAAAATGACTTCAAACCTCATTTCATCTCTAATCAGAGGAAAACTTCAACTTAACTAAAGCCTCAACAATACATGATTTCATTTCCAAATGAGAACTCTACCTAACTATAGGTTAGCCAGAAATAGATGAAAATGCATGTAAATGGCATTTAACAGGCATTTAAAACGCTGGCCTCTGTCAATCAGTTCTTTATAGCAAATGATTAGCTAAAAAAGTTAAAGTTTGATTAGAAAAAAGTTTAAGTATAAATATTTTCGACTTTGAAAAGTTTGAAGTATAGAAATATTATAATAATTTTAAAGAATCACAAAAATCTCATTTGAAATGCACGTAAACTTGAATGTCGTTATCTTAAGCGAAAAGCTTCTCATTTCCTATGCATACAAACTATAAAACATGTTTTGAGCGTAAAATTGGGTAATAGAAGGCCATTCACCTTAAACTTAAACTTAAGTGTTATGCGAACTTGTGTTATGACCCACTTTCAAGTTCGCCAACAAAACATGCAAACAGTTATAAGACAGTTATTTTCTTTTGGCCAAAGATTGTCCACAAAAAGATTTTTGTCGACAATACCATCGGGTCGTAATGTGGACACTGAAACTGTTTCGAGTTCGAGTCCTGACTGGGACAGAGCTATGTCTGACGCGGAAAAAATTGTTGGCTATTCGACATCGTATTTCAGTTTGAGGTGTCTTTTAAGTGATGAGATATCCAATGTTGCGCTACATCTGAGAAAATTGGTCGGAACTAATCATCCGCTTTTGGAGACTGCTAAGTAAGCATCGACTCTATGTTTGAATAGCACTTAATGCAAAGTTACAATTATTATAAGTTACTAATTCAAGTATTAACAGTCATAAGTGTTGTTCAGTCTGAAAATGCCTGTCAATCGACTGAAAAATGCTGATTAGTTAAGAAGTTTTAAAATAATTTTTTATAATACGCTTCAATTGAGAAATAAAACTAAATTTATTTTCTAAGTTTCGTTTTTATAAAGTTTTAAAAACTAGTTTATGATATTCTAAAAATGTTTCAATTATTGAAGGCGTTTGACATATACGGGACACAGCAATATGCAGACAAGAGGACTAATAGTGTTACTTATGTCCAAATCTGCTGGTCATCCGACCACTTCTATCGACTTCATTGACGCACAACAATCGGCCGGAATATCACAAAGACAGCGATCATTGGCCGAAATGACTGAAATGATATATTCGGCGCATTTAATACACAGAGGAATACTTAATCTACAGCCGAGTCTATTATCACATTCAAAAAAAGCTATGGATTTGCATTTCGGTAATAAGATGTCTGTACTTTCGGGTGACTTTTTGTTGGCGAGTGTTTGGAAAGGATTGGGAGAACTGCGGGACACAAAAGTTGTAGAATTAATGGCGACAGCGATTGGAGACTTCATGGAAGGCCAGTTCGTTATAGAGACGGAGTCTTCATTTCCGGCCAAAAACGCGGGAACGAAGTTCTGGGAAGAGAGAAACTTTTTGCGTGTGGGCAGTCTTCAGGCCAATAGTTGTCAATCGGCGCTGCAGTTGGCCGGACATGACGAGGGCTTACAGTTAAAGGCATACGATTTTGGCAAAAATATAGCACTCGGATGGCAGGCATTCACTGAATTACAACCATTTATCGACTCATATATGCATCCTTTGGACACTGCGCCCACTTTTGACTTGATATCAGCACCTGTTGTGCTGCATATTGAAAATAATGGCGAACCGTTGGACAGCATCATAATTAATAACCCCAACGATGAATTACAACAGTATGACTTCAAGAAATTGCATTCATTGGTCAGAAGCGGTCCCGCAATCGGTAAAACCCGACAATTAATCTCTGAATATAGTGATAAAGCACTCGAAGCTCTTGAAGGGTTTCCTACTTCTGATGCGACTAAAGCTTTATCTAATATTGTATTTGCTATAAGAGAACAATAGTAAAGCTAAAAAGATTTTATATAATATAATAATTTCACTGATTTTTATAGCGCTTTAAAAACGGGTAAAAAGTTTCTAAAACTTATGTAACATTTCTTTGAAAATGATTTTTTTATATGAATTTTTATAAGTTATTAAAACCAAAAATACATGTATTTTAGTTTGGTTTAGATCTGCTTTAAAATTAGGGAATATTTTGTTTCTAAACATATTTTTATTTCTATCCATACTTTTTGTTATAATAAAAGTTTTAAATGTGTTTAAAATTTGAAAACTTTTTAAATTTTGAAAACTTTTTTTGCTTTGATATAGAGTTGAAATGAATTATAACTTTTTGTTATAAGTGTTTGAATAGCTTTTGTTTGTACAGAAATACGAAACTCAATGAAATTAAGCAGAAATATAATATAATATATAAACTTTTAACACAATTTTATCAATAATTAAATTAAAAATTTATTTGAGTTTCAAATTGCAATCATTTAAGTGTTATTTAAAGGCATTTCTCACGCATGCGTTCAATACAGTTGTAATACATGTGACATATGTTTACTCTTTTCAAATGTTAATAAAATAAAAAATATTCACTAAAATTAATACAAATTAACGCAAAATTTTAATAATAAATAAATAATACAATGAATACATTAATAATAAAAAATATTTCACCGAAACTGAGTTATAGTGAACGCGAAGAACTGTTTCTCCATTTCGGCGCTCAAAGTGTCACAAATTTGGTATTTATTTGTCTTTTATTTTAAAACAAATAATAATTTTAATTAAAATGCAAATAATTTTCAGCCCAACTATTCGTTTGCAATGTTTGCGAATGAGTACAAAAGCAGAGAAGCGATGACTCGAATGCATCAGTTGTTGGTTTTGGGACAAAGACTTAGAGTCGAGTTCGCTGTCAATCAAATCCATTCAAATCTAAATCTGTTGCCGACTGTTAATGAGCCGCACATTAAAGAGTAATTATGAGTTCATTTGTTTGATTCAAATGTTTAATCGCTTTTAATCTGGTTTTAAAGGAAAACCAATAAAGAGAGTGTTCAGGCCTTTAAAGAAGAGAAAATACGAGAATTTTTGAATCAAATCAATTATATATCGCCATCGCTTGGACTCAATTACTTGCCGTCACCTTTACTTAAATACAGTTATCCGTCGGTGACACTCAAGATAGTGAACAATATAGCGCATGCATTGCTATCTCACCCGAGATTTTATACACAAGTATTGCATCTGATGAACAAAATGAATATTACGCCGCCTTTTGATTGTGATATCGATAGAGAAACTGTTATTAATTTTAATAATAATATACCTCATTATAATCAAAATAATTGTCGCTCTGATGACTCCGAATCGGAATTAGAAATTAGTGATAATGAAGATAATGTGCAATCGAATGTTCAAAGAGTGAAGCCATTGAAAAGAGTGGTTAAGAAATTAAAAGTTGGTTTTGTTGGAGAAAAAGCTTATAATAAAAGGAGAAAATTTGGGTCAAAAGTTAGAGACAATGATAATAAAGTGAGACAAAGACATGTTTCTCAGGAGGATTTGTTTGAAGTGTCAACTCTTTCACAAAAGCCTAATATTGAGATTAATATAGTCTCAGATTTATCAAAATTAAATCAATTGAGTAATAAATGTGATAATGAGTCTGTCTCTCAAAGTACTGGTTTTGGTTTAATTAAAGCAAATGACAAAAAAGACTGCGAACAATGCAATGAAACGCCCATTTTTGATATGAATGATGTTATTACTGATTCAGAGTTAGAGTCCAATCGATTATCAGATTCTGAATTCGTTAAATATCCAGTATTTAAAGGATATGACTCAGGAATACCTACCATTAGATTATATGTGAAAAACATTGCAAAACAAGTGGAAACTAAGGATTTAATGAGAATCTATAGTAAATATATTGACTGGGATTCTGAGACTCATCGAAATATGTAATTATTTTTATTTTATTAAATGTTTTAAAATTTGGCTCTTTTTATACAAAACAAATTTAGTGAGAGATAGCATTTTAGTCAAATGTTCAAATGCAACACAAAATGTTAAGTAATTAGCGAAGCGATGTTCAGGTATTCAAATAAATAATTTATTAGTAGGGGTTTTGCATCTTAAAAGTTTTGTCATTTATAGAATTTATAGATAACAAAATCATTGTATATTTAAAGTGATACAAATGCGTTCTGAGTCACATTATCTCAATTTCGATTATAGGTTAAAAATTTAATTTTTTATCTTTAAATTGATATATAATTTGTGAACATTACTAATAAAAGAGTTATAGAAATTTCAAATTCTCGTAATCGGTAAAACACCCTATATATGAATTACAGGAAATAAATGAATATTACTGTAATATTAGGCTAAGACTTACAGTAAATGTGCAAACCATAGCATAAAGTTGGCCCTAATTCTCAAATGTTATTATCGGGTCATTAATAATAATTATTAGATGTTTTTCTTTACCTCAAATACACATAACTTGTAACTTATAGAGCACATAGTCTTAGCACGTTTTTCGACAATACAGGCCCTGCAATGACAACAGTCTTCAATCGATAATGTTTATGAACCAAAAAGCTTTTAGATTCATCTTCGCTGAACATAAATCAAATTTTTTGAATTTTTAGGTTTGATATCCGTTTAATGAAAAGCGGAAGAATGAAAGGACAGGCATTTATCACTTTACCCAATGAGTCTATTGCTCAAAAAGCTCTCAAAGAAACTAATGGTTACTTATTAAACCAAAAGCCAATAGTTGTGGTAATTCTACTCTTTTTTACATTCATTTTTCAGTTATAATTAATTAGTCCTTCAATTTGTTATAGATTTTCATCTATTTTTTCAACCATTTCTTTTTTATTAATATAGGTTTTCGCTCGTTCTGCACGACCTAAAGAAGGCAATTGAGAGCTCACGTCTAAAAGCCATCCGAATAACATATTTGTGTATTTTGGCTTTTTTTAATAATAAGAACGACTGCACGAATCACAACTGTTTACTTATTAAACTTGAAAAAGTTTTTTCTGCCTTAGCCCTAGAGGTTGTCCGTACTATTGCTTTAATGTAAGTTTTTTAAAGAATACTCTTTTGCCATTTGATTGAATTTATTTATTTAACATTTGAAAAGTTATTTTTTCTTTGATTCAAAGGAAAGGATTGCAATTTTCTCGTTTGAGATATATTTTTCTGTGTATACAGTATTGCATTTGTTTCGAATTTTCGTGAGTTTGTATTTATTTTGTTATAACTGTAAATAACTTTTTATAATATTGTTTGTATTATTAAATTCCCTATTTATTTGTTATTTGAATCGAATAAAATCAGATAAACGGCAATAAGAGATCTTTTATTAATAAATTTTTTCTTCATTTAAACATTCTTTAAAATCCTATTCAAGCCTATTTTGTATTTAAAAAATGATTTGAATAATACAGTTATCGAACTGAAAAACTTGTATTTGGTTGAAATTTTAAATTATAGTACTGGACACAAATTCTTTGAGTTTTTGAAGTGTGAGTCTAATAAATATTTACACTTAAAGACAAAGTTGTCAAATTTTTGAGACCAAACATCTAACATATTTTATATGATAATTTCAGATAAAATTTCACATTCAAATAGTAAGTAAAGCTATGGCACAACGTCTTTGATTTATTTATACATTCACTAATAGTAAAAGTGTTTTCAAAAAGTGTAAAATCAGTCTTTCATTTAAATCTAAATCTTGAGTCACTTAACTTATGTTTAAGGAATAATTTTTCTCTTGGATACTCTTTTAAACTATATGTGTTGACATTTATTCTCGATCTCAACTACAGATACGGTTTATCTATTGATATTTTATCTTTCATTTAAAGTTAGAATTTCTTTACTTTAAGATCCAGTTTTGAACATTGTTTTTGATACGAGATTTTTAATAAATTTTATTTTAAATTATATTAACTTAAAATATAATTCTTGATAAATATGTTAAAAAACTTAATATTTTTCTTTGTGATTAATTTTCTCTTACTTTACTTTGATTTTTTCTCACATATATTAATTTTTTATAAAAATTGCCAATTGATTATCAATTTATTGCATTAATTTCCATATAATGTGAGTGTTTTAGATGTAAAGCAAACATAAGACTAGTGTAGAGCATAAGCTCATTTTATGCGAGCTTGAGCTTGAGCTTGAGCCTGAGCTTCATTTTTAGGACGAGCTTG
>JAQGAM010000717.1:0-11425 GCA_034697665.1 Nanhermannia comitalis
CTTTTAAAATAGGAGACCACCCAATAGGACCAAATGCAATTAGACGACTAATTTCTTGCGCTGTTTTCTTGTGTACAAAATTTTAATATAAAAGTTGACTCCACTCTTACTTATTTCATAACGAATTTCTATGACTACACCACTACCACTACCGCCACCAGCTTTGAGCTCAAACTTGTAATAACTAAATATTTGAGACTCTTAAAGAACTTAAAGAAGACAATCAGTAATTTCATGAATGATTCTTTACTGCAAAGGTGGAGTCTTCGTTTATCATATACTAGACTTTAATTAGATCTCAACTCACTTAACATTAATGAGATGGGTGTGACATCTGCTCAAATAACAAGCCTGAAAACCTCTTTGAGAGGGAGAAACACTTTATGTTCGAAGTGATAACTCTACTCATAATTAATCATATTAATGATTTTTGATAACCTTTTCTCATGATGGGAGAACTGATGGCCAACCTTAAAATATCTTGCCCTTCGCTTTATGTCTTTTGATACCTTTAATATCTAAAACATATTATATTTATATTTTAGTCAATTCACTAAAATTATGAGTACTTTATAAGTTATCAAAGCGTTTGCAGCTCTTTTCACTTTTTTCGGCTAAATTTGAAACTTCTCTTAACTATAGTATTTTGAGCACATTTTTTGTTAACTTCCTCTTCTAAATAAAGTTTTTAACCATAAATTATATGGCGAACCATTTGATTGTGAGTGACAACTAATATTACTCGTATCCTGTCAGCTCATGACGACCCTCACCACAACACTTGCCTACAATTGAGACTTACATTGGGATAAAGCCTTCCAAAACCGAATTTCGAGTGTAGAAGACCCCCAACGATGGCAAGCTTGGTCTCCAAAGATGCACTTTTTTAGCTCATTCAGGTATTAAGACTTAATGCTTTTACATCTTATGAAATATCATTGCAGAAAAAATAGAAGAGGCGTTTTCTGTGGCTCAACATCTTTTGCTACTGCACTTCTTCTATGTCACAAAAATTGCTACTTTTCGATGACTCACTTGAATCGAGAAAACTATCAATTTATGTGTCCTTTTTCTGAGTCCCTCATTCAAGTTTTCAGAGTGTAATTAACTTAAGAATTAGATCACTATATACCGTATACAAAAGTGACTGAACTGACAGAAACGCTTATTAGTTGTATTCATGAGTTTGTGGGAAATTAATTCTCTGAATTATAAAGTGTAAAAAACATTTATTTAGTTAATTATACATAAATAAATCAGTTATGAATTGTTACAACTGACTATTCCTTTATTAAGATTAAACCGAAACAATTATGACTTAATAACATCAACATATTTTCAATTAAATTAAATCTGGTTTCTAATTAAAAACGATGTGAATTTAGAGCCTGTAAAGTGAATAAAATTTCAATTTAATTTATTTAGGAACAGGTGTACGCATAAAACAGTTCTCATAATCAAATTTTAGTCATGTTTATTAATTTTTCACAGCTATACAATTGAGTGACAGGCTTTCTATACCCTACATCCGGTCTTTATAGGGAATATCAATGCAAATGAAGGTGAAAATAGATTATTTTGCAAAAATAAATTATATTAGCGATACTGTATTAGCCAGTATTCAATGTTTTAAACTACAGGAAAATGTATTAATAAAAATTAACTTTTAACGGAACTTATTGTAAAAGTGGTCATTACTTGTTTGTGGGAATTCTGTTCAAAGGATGTCTACTTATTTAAATCACAAATTAAAAGGAAACATTGTATAATTTTTGAATTGCTTATTTGAATTGTAAAATCACTTGATTTGAAAAGTAAAAAAAATTATTATTCAAATATATTACAATTTATTGAGGACACAGTCTGTGTAACTGACAGTTTTCATTTAAATAATACATTATTTGCCATTAATTATCTGTAAGTCTAAAACAACTGTCTGTATATGTAATTTAATTCAATTATATGGAGAGCATGTTTTCATGGATTGCTCAAAAGCATAAAAGATTAAAAAAATTCTTAAATCAATTTTTATAAGGAATTTCTGACAATGCGATGACATTTATTAATAGTATAATCCATAGCTAAAAGAGCGATCGATCAACTGAGAGATTGTATTGTTCGTATTGTTCAAATGTGATTAAGCAATAAATAAATGATTCGATTCTGTGTTGGGATTAGTTCTGCCCGAATTACTAAATAATTGTTAAGCACACGTTGCGAATGCAGTCAAATACTATCCTATTTGAATGGTTATGAACTGATTGCCTCAAAATAACATGTGTTAACAATAATGCAATTGAATTCAGTTATTGTGATTGTATGCCACCCCTGTCGGTCTCGTTATGATTAATTACTTAATTAGTAGACTTATTTGGTCACTTAGTGTTGCCCATAAGACTCCCATGCAGTTAAGTCTATGGTAATGCTTAAGATCCCAAAACCCAAAGGCCTGATTTCCAGAACACAAAAGTTATGAAAAAACCAGAACTCACAGCACATGAATATCTATTGCGATTGCATTTTAAAACCTTATTGGATTCCAACAGTGAGTACCCGCTGAGTTTCAATCAGATAGTCGTCATTTTACTTTTTGCTAATAATAATTCATTATTGCTCTTATTCCCGGATATCTCTCGCATTGGACTCACTTGCCTTATTGATAGCCTCAGGTAATAATAATTTTTGCGCATTGAATCAAATTGCTTGCGACTAAATTAACTTTTTAGCATTTGCTAAAAGTATCTCCTATTTCGTATTTCTTTCTAAAATAATTGAATTCCTTCCGACGTGACTCATATAATATCATAATTTGGCTCTTTCTACAGGTATCACATTCTATCACATATTTGTGACGCCTGTAGTCATTTAAAATGATTACCTTTTTTCAATGTTAATTCAAATGCAATAAGTTATAACATAATATGCATCACAGACTTGTTATGCAATTATTAACTTTGTTCTATTGTAAAACACAATTTAAAAGACATTTTCCAATCTATTCTAACCTAATAAACGAGAAAACTAATAATACGATTAAAAATTCAATTTGAATTTATAATATAAATGTTACATAAAAATAAACTTAAAATTTATTATTTTAATTATATTTCATTAATTGATAGGCATTTACTTTTTATTATCTCAAACTTGAAAATGTTTTTATTCTTTTTTTATTTTGCATGATTTCGTGTTGGGATAATTAATTGATTATAATTAAAATTAATAATTAATTAGAGAAGGCTTTTATAGAGAAATGGGTAATCTGTAATTGAATATTGTGGCGCATCTATTAAAACACCTTACAATACAAAAACCGATTTTTCATTAAAATAACTATTAAAGAATTTGTGCATGAATTAAGATTAATAATTAAGTATTATTCAAGTTAAGCGCACACTTTGTTATTAAAACAGTTTTATTTTCAAAAACAATAAATCAGTACAAATTAATTTAGGAAAACAACTTTAAATTTGAAATTATATTAAGAAAAATTGATATAATTTAATAAGTTATCCTCAGACATAACAACAAATTAGAAAGTTTTAAATATAAAAAATTAAGATTTTAAAAAATGATGTTTCAAATTTAATTGACTTTCTAAAAAAAATTAATAAGATATTAAAGTTAAGATTTAATTGAAGATTTGATTTTATTTTACTGGAAGTTATCCTCAATAATTGCAAAGCGTTTAAAGGCGTCGCTGTAATTAATAAATGGCCAATTTTAAGAAAAATTTGCCTCTATCTTATCAAATGCAGACATATTATTCAACTCATATACTTTTAAATACAATTAATAGCATTTATTTTTTAGGAAAATTTATTAAATTCCAGAATTTATTTTTATATTGAATACAGCAATTCATTTTAAGTAATGCCTTACTATATATAAGGGCTCAGTCGAATTTAATTTGCTTCATATAATTGGCACTTAAATTTTTGAAAATGTGGACAATAAAAATATTTTCATTTCATTTGATTTAAAAAGTGATATTATGAACACGTTTTGCAGGCTTAAAGCCCTATTTAACATCTAAAACATTTAGATAAGGTTTTTTAAAGATCGCCACCCGGTTTGTTAGTGGCAATAATTCTATATTAAATAGCATAACATAGACTATTATTATGAGACCACTATTTCTATAGTAAACTTTTATAATGTAAAACTTCTATATTATTAATACTTTAACAGTATGTATGCTTAAGCACTTCTTATCATAATAATTATTCATAAGATCCAAGAGCAAGAGCAACGGGTCGTGTTGTGCTTTGTTAATGTTGAGGTATATCTTGTAATACTACTATTAATCCTCTAATATGTATTCATTGGGGAACTAAACTGTCGGGAGGAGAAGTGTGAGGAGAGAGCATGTGAATCATGAATATAAACAAGCAATGAATTTACATCAGCATAACATCACATAAAAAACTTCTTCTTTAACAGTAGAATATAAACTTACCCTTAGTTATAGTATGACTATCACAGAACTCATACATACCTGTACTGTATATAACATTACTGGTTATATATCGTCAGGTTATCCTTACCAACACTTTATACATAGAGGTTTGCCTTTTCTGACACTGGAATCGTGCTGCCAACGGCCTCTCATTGCTAGTATAGTACGCGCCGACATTAGCCAACAAATATTTCTTCAAATTTTATCAAACAATTTATCGGTTTTCTGTTAATTAAATGGCGGCATAATTGCAGCCCAATCTACACGATTCAAGCCTTATATTCTCAGATATACAACACGTCACTATTTTCTTAAAAATAAGAGTCAAGAAATCAACACAACATATAAATATTAAACTTCAGTTTATTCACAATTAATGCCTAAAGTTTTTCAAAGCCTAATGTTTCGAATAAATTGAATATAAAAAATTCAAACAAAACTGTTTCTACTCAATTAGATTGTTGATCAACTTAAGAATGATTGGATTTATTTTCTTAACAGACATTAAAATATTTGATTTATTATCAATTACTAAGTAGTGTCACATTTATTGGTTTGTCTTTTAATATCTATTTTAAAATTTAATCTGTGTTTTAATGGAAAGAAAAACTAATTTAGAGGCACGCCTTCGTACTGCATCACTAAAACCACTTTATTTTAATTGTCAAATAAAAATTACAGCAATTTTTCTTTTCTTAATTACTTACAATTTAGCCTCAAATTAACGTCTGTATTGTCATTCTTGACCATAACAATGAATAATGCATTGATAGATAATTGGCAATTGAAAAAACTAATATAGTTTGTGAGACCCCCTAAGCTTTCGCGTCTACTTTACTTTCGTGGGCAAAAGCTTTACTAATAGCTAAGGCTTTTAAGTCTTGTACTGTAATCTATTCTAAGAACTCATAATTCAGTCATAAATTTAAATTCGATTATTTGAATACTCATTCATAAAATTGATGATAATTTGTTAACACTTTCACTGATTATGTTTCATTTGTTAATTATTATAGTATTTCTGGTTTTGTGTATTTTCTCTTTCAATGATAAAAGTGATAATTCTCAAAATGTTAATTTAGTAACATTTAGAGTGCAATTGCTTTTGCTTTTATTTTTGAGTCGAAACTTATTATTCATGGCCTGAGGCAAGTAATAAATGGTGAAATATCACTGCAAGAATAATTACTTCAAACTTTCAAGTGGTTTACCTTTCCGTCATTAATTGCCGGCTTCACCATTTAATAATACAATATATAACTTTATAAATAAATCGCCTCAATGTATGAATTAGAAGAGAAAAATAATGTGATTCGGCAGCCGTCACACAAAATTCAGTTTATCGCTCAGCTGAACAAATTAATTGCATCGCAAAAGCACTGACTTAAAAATGAAAGAGTCCTTAATTTTCTATGAATAGAGAAAAGTGAGTTTATATGAAAGAAGTCCTTAAATACTCTGATTTGGTTATCGTATCGCTGATGCATTATAATTGACTTATTTTATAATGTACGGCACGCAATGCAAAATAATATACACTACTTATGAAAGTACTAGTACTACAATAATTATCATTTAACGTTATTATCAATGAATGAATGGAATCATAGTCACTATTTATCGCATCTTTTTGCTCGAACTAATTCCAACTGTTTTCCGGTGTAAATGCAATAAAAACTATGCCTGATTGTCATGCTATATGAACCAAAAACAAATTATAGTATTATAGTATTACTAAAATTGCATTTGACGACACTTAAGAAGCATCAAAATGTATAAAATGAATGAATTTCAAATTCATAAGAATGAGTAGTGCTTTACATTATACTCTTCAGAGAAATGGTTTACTAAACATTACTTTTTAGTTTAGTCGCAGTTTTGAGCCTGTTTTGAACCCATACAAGTCATGATGAACGACAAAAGTTAGTAAAACTATTACAATAGATCGTGATTTTGTAATTTACACGAAACTTTCCTAATTCTTATTAAAAGGAAAGCTTTATTTTACTTATCTTTCTAACCAGTAATGCATTAGTATTAGTGACTAATATTGATTATAATTAATTCAGAAAAAATAAATTAAATAAAATTTCAATCAATTTAATTAATGATGTTTAGTTTTAAACAATAAATAACAAATAATTAATATTGAATATTTCAAAATCTATTTAAAAACAAATTTCTCATTTTCATGTTTTAATATCATAATGAAAATAGTCTTTGTTTATGTTTTCAAACTAATTAACTTTTTTCAAAGCTGACATCAAAATAGAAAAGTTATCCTCAACGTTTCAAAAAACAGTCAAAACCCAATTTTTCAAATTATTCATGTTGTGTATTAAAAGTGACGCCACTTTGCTTAAGTTAAAAAACATTTTGCTTTCAAATGTTGGTTCTGTAGGTCTACATCAGGTCTACATTAGGGATAAAAGACTTTATATGCAATGGAAGTGAAAGTTGGAAGATAGGTGTGGAATGAATATAGAATTTAGTAGAAGTGGAATGTAATTTGAATGGAAAAAAAGTTTTTCTTCACAAAAATAACAGTATACTTGTATCCTAAATAATAACCAATAAAAATTACAAATATATAATTAACTTATTTGAAATGACTATATTTAAATAGAAATGATTGAACATTCACAGCCTGTTCACAATTTTCATAACTAAAGCAAATGTTAAATTTATTTATTTTTGAATCATAATAAGTCAACCATTAAGCTCATCATTAATTTGTAACAATTTAATTGTTAAAGAAACAGGTACTGTATATTGCAATCAAACAATTAAATAAGAACAGAAACTCTCATTAAATGGAAAGGGTGTTGAATCCCAGTCAGTATTTAAGTCAGTAAATAATTTTAGTTGATATGGAATGAAAAAGAAAGTAGTTTTATAGGATCTTTCATTATTAGTCTACATCACAATTTATTACAGAAGTGATAACAATTTTCAATTCTCATGCATTGAATTCAATTTGGAAATCTTATTCATACTTTGATTCACTCTTTAACTCATACCTGATATCTGAGTAATATATTCCAATTAGTTCAAGCGGTTGACCATTTTTTAAGAAACACTTATTATTGAAATTAATAAGTAATGACTTGTGGGCTCAATAATATTCATGGACACAATTCATGATTAACTGATATAAAAAACATTTAAACTACAGATAAACTAAAAGTTTGAAAGGATCTCAAACTCCAACTTAAACTCACTCTATCTTCTGAATAAAATGGATCTCTAATCTCAAGTTAAGAGTGGCTACGCTTATGGGCATCATTCGTCATAATCATATATTTAGTTATAATATCTGTAGTTATTAAATATACACAAAACAAATTAACTTAAACTATTTTTTCTATGAATCACCTGTTTGTTTGTTTTTTGCATTTATATACAAGTTTAAGGCGTACTCTATAATAATATTTAACTTAGTTTTATATATCATTTATGTTGTAAATTCTGCATAATTCAGTTCAGATGAGCAATTAATACACAGTTTAGCTTTTTCTTAAAATCTGATACATTTTCATTTTCATAAAATTAAACCCATTTAAGCCATGATTTTGTATTTCATTGCATAAAATTAATATTTAATAAATTTTATATATAATATTGAAATTAATTTTGTGAATAAATTTATTATATTATTAAGAAAATAATAGATTAAATAATAATAGAAATATAATGTTAGACAATACGAATTATACTCTGATGTAATGACTTTATTATTTTGCTGATGTTTTAGCAGATGTTCTAATAATTAAAATAATCGTAAAAAGTCGTAATTACAAAAAAGGCAAAAATAATACACAACCATTAGAACATGACTACAATAATCTTACAATTGTTGACATATTGTTAGTTTTTCAATTTGACGAAGACATTTATGTTAAACTTATAAATTTATAATTAGCTTTTGTGAGATAACTATCAGAGGTTTAAGGAAATAATCCGAGTACTGAGAAAAACGCGCGTTTGAAGGCTCAAACATTGTTGAGATTAGAAAAACGCAAAAATAGAGTTTGGAATGAGTGAGTTCTCACTAAACTTTTGTTAAATTATAAGTTATAATTAATCAAATTAAGTTCATTCAGAATGCCTTTCAGGAAGAATTTCAATTAAAATTTACTGGAATTTCAGGCCTTCAATAAATACAGGTTTCTGTATTCAAACTATTATTTAAAGTTGATTCATATATGGATTACCATAAAAAATTCTTTAATGAAAGAATTAGTTTATAATTCTCTCATTAATTAGTGTTAATCAAGATTTATTTATTCAAGAGTTTATTTTGTTATTCATTTAATAATTATTATTATTCTAATAATAATGTAGTTATTTATTTAGTTAAACAAACATTAAAATGACTTTTTGTTAAAGAATAATAAAGTGTGAAAAGTATGCATAACTTCGGTATACTGTATACAAGTATATAAGCTTACTATTAAAGCAAACAAAATTCAATTTGTCTTTAGTTAGAAAAAGCGTGATTTATGAATTGATTGTAAGTCTCGAAGTTTATATGAGATTTAATTGCTGCCAAAAAATGGGAGAAAACAAATTTAAGGTGAAAAGCATTGGTGAATGCTTACTATTAATGTTATAACTTAAACGTAAGTCACAATAAAAAGAAAAGAAAGATACGGGCATAGTATGGAAGATGATGTGTGAGACCTCCCCTGTTGGGTGAAGAATTCGACGTGATTTTGGTTCAACAAATACTTATTTTCAATTTGCCTGAATAACTAACTGACTTACAAGGGTATTATTATATCGTATTTGGTCAGTCACTGATAGCTTAAGAATATGGAAAAATGCAATTTTAGCGAAACAAATGCGTCAAAACTAAAATAACAAAATATAATAAAAATTGATTGACGATAATCTGTAATTAAGTGAGACACAAATAGATACAAAATGGGCATTTGATAGGCAATCACTGAAATTATTTTCTAAGGCGTTGGTTCGTCAAAATAATCATATTGGAAGATACCTTAGTATAGCCTGAGAGCCAACTGATTAGCATCAATAAATTGATGAGTCAAACAACTAATTTGATAATACATTGCAACGTCATTCATACACTTTTCTTTGCAAAATTTTATTTTTTGCGCTATTTTTCATCTTGCAATCCATGGAAGATTGACGATCAGCCATACCTTCTTTAAGCAGAAAAACGCATACTTAGACATTCAAACTACATATGAGTCTTAAGTTACGCAATTTTTCCTCCAGTTTGCCCCTCAAATGTCCATTTAATTAGGAAACCTGCCCACAGGTTGTTAAAATGCCCCAACTGATAGATTATCCAATTATCGTTATGCATTACAATTAGATTCCGGTAGACCGTAGACCAGCTTTACTTTAATGTTATGCAAACTTAAGGTATTTAATGCAAAACTTATAACTAATATTATATACAACACTTACAAAGAGAAAAAATCCAGTTTAAAGGTTTGCATTATGTAAGAAAGAGGACAATGTCCATGAATTTTATTTTTAAGCTTAAAAAATATTAGCTTTGTATATAAATGCGATATACCTGTATGCATGTATGTATGTATAACTTATATATAGTGAACGTGATCTCTCATTAACCTCCCAAATGTTTCGTGCATTTGATGCTGAGATAAATATGGTTCTCGCGCCCCAGGTGTTAATGAGGCATGTTATTTATTACGAACTGCTTATATAAAAGCGGCGTATAAATAATGATGGGACTAGTCATCAGAGTTTAGGGTTTAGCTTTGCTTACAAAACTGTTTGGTTTAGTTTAATAAAGTTTGGTTTTATTATTATTTTTTATCAAATTTAATTAAATCCAGTTTGAATTCGCTTATTTCGTTCTATGAATTAACTTTATTCAAAATTTTGAACACTTTTTTAAATTTAAACCTAAGCTCACGCAGAACCGATTTTAAGTCTTGAGAATTATGCCAATTTATTTCACGTTTGAATGTCAATAAACAAACAATATTTAGAAATAATTTGGTTTATAATCTTTAAGACTAATAAAACTAAAATATAATCTTTTTGATACTGAATTAATTTTGAATTTGATTGAACTAAAACTTTGGAAAATGGTTTGCTTTGTATTCAGATTTATGAAAATTGGTTGAATTTAAAATAGAACTGAGTTTGCGGAACACGTCTTAGTCCCCACTTTAGCATCTAAATCATGATAAGCTGATCCCATCACTTTTGTATCACTTTTTTAATGAAAAATACATAAATTAGTACTTTATAAGTATTTTAGGCGCACATACTTTGTAATAATAAAGTATGAAAGAACTCTATAAAGACTGTATTAATATTTCCTATTTTTCTTATTTAATGTCTTCATAACTTATAAAATAAATGTATTTTCAATAACTGGGAATTAACTATTTTTAGTCAGTTTTTTAGTAAAGCTGTAATCCCTATAATAAAAAGGCTCGACATTTAATCACTGACTTCTAATTCATAATTTTTTTTATACAAAAGTTAAACAAGTTTTTCACATTAAAGTTTGCAATTTTTTAATAAAAGGGTATAATCAATAGTATAATAATAATATAAATCAAAATAACCGCACAATTTTAAATCGCTTTTAATAAGTTGGTTCAGGTTATGATAAAATTATATCTTAAGAACGAATAATGTTTTTATTGAACTGATAACTATTGAACAGCTATTAATCTCAATCAAAACTATTTGAGTCAAACATAAATCTATACATTAAGAACAAATGTTAATAATATGATTACATTTATTAAAACTAACTTATTATTAATTTTAAATTTGTTAATGTTTTTATGATTTAAATTAAATTATTATTAAATCTAAATTATTATAAAAAATAATGTCAGTCCGTCTGTAATTCCGCAATAATGTAATAAATTTCTTGCATTAAATTCATTTTCATTTTAAAAATTTTCAAAAAAATTAAATGCACCGTAAAGGCTAAAGGTTAGGTTA
>JAQGAM010000718.1:0-11422 GCA_034697665.1 Nanhermannia comitalis
AACTTGAAGAGCTGTAACTCCGCCCCTATTAAACATATTGAAATGGGTTCAGATAACTATAGAGCATCTCAAATAATCAGCGATTTAAGCGTTAAACAAACTCAAGAAATGAGTGCATTGTTCTCAACAGGTTTTAAGTTTGATGACAATCGCTAATCAAGGAATCGCAGAATGAAATCCATTTTCAGTATAATTATGTTAAAGGGTTCATAAATAAAACGAAATTTTCGAAACAATTAATTTAGAAAATATTGAGGTCTACAACAAAAGGCTCTCTATCACTAAATGCCTAAATGAGTTTGAGTGAGTTGTTCTCAAAATAAAAATAAATACTTATCAATAAGTTCTTATACCAGGTTTTTGTGATAAATTATCTGTTTCTAAATAGACTTCAATGATTAGTGATTTGGGATGAAGACGTATTATGGCTGCAATACATTGTAATGCCAATGACTTAACGCTAACGCGTACTATTCTATCAGGTATTAGATTTCCTTGAATTCCAGTTATTAAGAATTGACTGCTTAAGAGTCTGACACAGTATTCCAGTGAAGGAATATTTTCATTAATATATTCTCCGATTTCACCAGTCTATAGACAAATAGATTAACAAATTATAAGTAAATTAACTGATTTCTATTGATTACTCTATTTAATAAACTAAATTCACTTTAATATAGACAAACCCTATAAAAGACAATTATAGTGCTCACAAATGGTATTAATCTTCAAAAATATATAAAATAAAACTAAACACTAATTAATAATTGTGTCATTGGTTCGAATAAATAACAAACTTAAGTGAAAAGGTATAAGAGATTTATGAAATATATGAACATGACTTGCATTTAATCGTTCTTCTATTGCATCAAAGCTATCAGTAGTAAAAGTAGGCGACAGTTGCATATCATTAACAGAGTCTTCGTACTCAACATAAGTCAATTTTGTGACTTGAAAATTATGCGATGAATACTTATTCGCACTTTTTATGGACTGTGTTTCAGACTCTGAAGCATACGTTTTCTCAGATTCAATTCGAGACATCTCTACGGCAGTGGACTCGTAATTCTCATACTCAGAATGAACATCACTGTCATTAAAATCTTCGAGTGATTTACTCGACTGTTCGGTTTCAATAAATCTCTGAAAATTTGGTTCAGTAAAGTTGAGACTTTCATTTGATTTATCATCGAGTGAGCCCACAAAACAAATATTCACTTCTTCGTCATCTACTAATGATTCGACATTAATAGAGGAACAACTCATTGAATTATTGCTTTGCATTTTCCTATTTTGTCGATTAAGTGAAAGCATAGAAGGAGATGCGGGAGAAGACCGCATATATGTGCCTATTCTTGATTTGTCAATTCCTTTAGAGTCCATCAGATACGGAAGAATCAGTTTTGGAGGTGTTTTCATTAGTTGTGAAAGAGCTTCCAGTGATGAGAGAATCACATTATGATTATTATTGTATCGAATATTATGCAAAATTAATTCATACATTTGTAATAAGTTTTCAGTAATTGAATCGTAATCTTTTGCAATCGATTCTCTTTGCTTTTGACTTATGCCAAAAGTCTTGAGACTTTCATATTCAACATGTGATGGAATGTCATACAAATGTGGAATCATATGCTTTAAGCAAAGAAATATTCCAACGAAAACCCTATCACTGGTCTGTTGTTCGAACTGAATATCAGTCGATTCAGAAATAGCCGTCATTTGGTTGAGAGACTCAAGTAATTGACTTAAAAGCCAAGAAAAGAAAATTTGAGGTTTTCTCGAATACTGACAAATCACTACCAGAGAAGAGGCAGCAGTTCTTCGAACACTTGACATAACAAACTGCAGATTTGGCAGAAACGCACTCAAAAGACTGATTATTTCATTATCGGTGGCAAAAGAGGCCAAAAATGGCATTATTTTAATCATTGCTATTCTCAGTGTTTCTTGAATTAAGTCTTCTTCAGTCCGATCACTTATTTTCACCAAACATGGAAACAAATTCAAGACATAAGGTCTGCACTTCGCGGGTCGTGTCAAATGACACAAATCTGCGAAACGACTTAACGCTGCTCTCAAACTACGACTCGATCCGTTTTTCTTAATTTCCTTATAGAGTTCGACTTGAATTCTACCCAATTGTGTGTCCATTAAGTTCTTAATGGTTCGGTTCAGGCATTCGTTGGCAATCATTCTCACGTCAGAGTCAGAGTCATCACAACAGACGAGGAATGTCTCGATTGTTATCCCAAGAAATTTATGAAAGTCTTCGATATTTCTGTCATTAAAACAATTAATCATTTAATTAATTGAATGAAATAACAAATTATAATAAGTTAGAGTTCATGTAAACCTCACCTCAAACTCGGGCAACAGATTATGTCTGCGATTGTATTGCAATGAATTGTTTTGTCTTTTTTTGTTAAAGACGTCTCTCTTTTGCTATAAAAACATTAAATAATTAATTAAATAATAATTAAATATAAATATAATTATAACAATAAATACATAAAACGTGTGGAAACGAGTGCTTCTTCTGGTCTATCAATCGGTGTTTGGATTACTTTTAATGCTTCGAAAGCTTTGACTAACTTTTCAATAGAGGCCATAATTATTACAAAATATCCTCACTTTTTATTAATTAAAATACAAATCACTTTATTTAATAAAAGTATTGATTCATATATACTTATAGTCAGACATTTGATACACTTATTTGTGAAATAAAGTAAACGCCACTCAAAAAGCACTCAAATAGACTCAAATCATAACAAACATCGCAAAACATAAGTAAATTCAATGTAAACATTTAATCATATGCTATGCTATGCTATGCTATGCTATGCTATGTATAACTGGTGTATAATACAGAAAGGATGTGCTCCTATTTCAAGCTTTGAATGAATGCTTTATTCAAAATATCACAAGCGATAAAAACTTTCTAATTTTAAGCAATTTTACTAAAATTGATAAAATAAAACAATTTTTTTCATATAATTATAATAAATATATAATTAGAAGCATTAAAAGCTTTTTATAGAGCGCTCATAAATTATTTTTTAGTAATGATTAGATTAAAAGCCCAAAAGTTCACTGCTATGAGCTTGAGCTGGGACAATATGAGCTCAGCTCAAACTTATGCTCTTCACTATGTTGAAAGAGCACATTTCTATAGAAAACTTTGAGTAGTTCAAGGACTTAAACATTAAATTAAAAATAAATATTATTAGCTCTTCAGTGGAATTAAAGATTAGTCAACTAATTATTTAGCTTTAACTCAAAAGTAACTCATAAATCATGTCTGAAGTTTCATAAACTTTGAAATAAGTTTGCATTGAAAGCAAAATTTATTGAAATATTTTCAAAAGTATTGCAAAGTTAATAATACATTAAATAAAGGAATTAGTTTGAAAATTGTATAAAATGAACAAAATGTTGATTATAGATAAGTTCGAGCGAATATTCGCAATAGTTTTCCTCGTCTCACATCTGCCGCTTCTCTCAGAACTATTTCATTATTGTTTGAGTTGAGTTCTAGTTGTCCTATCAGTTGAATGGCTTTAGTTTTACGTTCAGTTTCTCCTCTTCTTGAATGCAAATTAATAAGAAACTCGAGTAGTGTTGTGTCCCAAATACACTCATATAAGTCATCACAAGAGTCATTGCAATTTCTTTCTCCCAGTGCTTTAAAAGCGAGCGCATAATTAGGTTCACGCGTTAATTGATGCAAAACAGCCGCCTGTGTATGACATCCGAGTTTGACACAGCAATGTATCATTTTATGAATGATCGCATCTTCTTCTGTATACTCCAAACTAAATGATGTGAAATATTTGGTTGTTATCATCAATATAAGAGTGAAGCGTTTGATTGCGTCCGCATATAAGCCATCGATTAGCGAAAGCTCTGCTTTGCATTTCAGTAAATATATTTCATTTGGCTTTTGATTCAAAAATTCGTCTAACAATAGGTTAAGAGAAGACGAAACGCTGTTTGAATCAAGAGTTGAACTCAAAGAGCTGCCGAGCGATGCCGGCCATAAAGATGCGAATTGAGGGGCAATTGTGATCTCTTGTGTTGGATTATCTCTTATTAAATTATGGACTTTTGATATACAAGATATGATTAATGTGATTATTGCTATGTCTTTGAATTTAGACATAAACTCAACCAAAGAATTGGAAAAAGTTAATAAAGTATGAGTTTGTTGTAATTTTTTGTTCACCAAAATGGGATTAACGAACGAACTGACCAACAAATCCCAAAACTCTTTAGCTCTTGTACTAATGGAGTTTGCATTTGTATCAAACGCTAACCAACTTAAACACGAAGAAAGCTTAATGACTCCAATGGAACTGTTATAGAAATCTTTGAGCGAAGCGGCGCACGATTCCAGTAGAAACACACAACACAACTCTGTCAACTCCGCAAATTCTGTTATGTTTTTCTTATCAATTGTTCTTAAAGTTCTATTACATTTGCCGATCAAATCAGTGATTCTTCTTTCGTCGACATCTGTAGAGTCGAAATGATATTCTAAATCAGTTCTCAATAGTTCCCATTTGATGGCGTCGGCCAATAGAGGTAACGACGCCTGAATGTCTTCCAATAGTGATAAATATAAAATTCGTGATTCAATAAATAATTTAGCATTTCTTAATTGGTTCGCTTTTGCAAAAATTATATGACATTTTTCATATTGAGTTTGAGGCAAATTATGCAATAGTTTGCTTTGACTTAAAGGTAAACTCCATTTGTTGTTGATCATCATCGGGTGCTTTTGTATTTTGGAAACTAAACTTTGAATGAGTTCAGGATCTGTTGCTTCTAATAATAGCAATTCTGGCTCTTTAATGACAGGATCTTCATCGGTGTCGATCTCTCCCTCTTCAAACATCTCAACATCATTGTCATCAATGTCTACATCAGTTTTGACGTCAATCATAGCAAAGATCGCTTTATTCAAGTGGTCGCTCAAACCTTTCACTTTATTTGATAAATATTTGATCAACTTTTTGAGTCGATTTCTCTGATTTTTGTGAATATATGTTTTAAAAGCTGACTGTAATATATTTGTCAATTCAATCAAATCAATGCTTTCCAAAAACGAAATATCAAAGGTGTGTCCGCTCACTATTTTTTCAATAGATTCCTTCGCCTGTTGATCAAAATCAATGAGTTCTATATCTTTAGGTTTAGTCAATTGATCTGATATTAGATCTCGCGTTGAGACCAGATATCCGTCCAAATGATTGAAAGAATCTCTTTTGTTGAGAGAAATGAGTTCGAAATAAGTGTTGGCTTTAGAGTATTCCTCCTGAAAGAAAAACCATTTACCAATGTCGTACAGTATGTCATCGACAACGTCTGAAACGTTCATTTTGAGAGATCTGTTCCAATCGCACACAAACTCATTGCTCTCAGAGTTGGACCAATTGGTGAAACATTGAATGCCAGGCATTGAAATCTCAACATTACTTCCTTTTTGTCTTTCAATCACTACTTTTTCGAGATCTGTCACTGCAATCAAATACTGTTCCTGTAATTTCTTCATAAGACAGTCGAGAGCTTCAGATGAGACAAAACAGGGGTCGATCTGTTGCTGTAGTGTTAAGGGAATTGTGGGTCCCTTTGGAATACGTAACGGATAGTTATTCCGCATTATATACCGCAAAATCCATCGGTAGTATAGAATGCAAGCAAACAGTTTGCAAGCAGTCGGAGCCGTATTATAATCACAATAACGGATAAATTCACTCAAAAGGAATTCCTGTTGTGTTGAGGGAAGGCTTGACTCCAATTGACTCAAATCCCAATTCAAATGAGCCATTACTTTGAATGACAGATACCTTATGGCAATACTTTTCTTATTATCGATATCTTTCTTAATTATCATCTGTTGTGGTCCTAAACCTGAACCTAAACCTAAACCATTGAGTTCTTCGTTTCCATTATTAGTTGTACTCAAAGAAGACAAAGTAGTGGTAGAAGTGGTCAACGCATTGGTCAGCAATTGAGTGATTAATTCAAACGGTTGTGGACTTGAGTTCTCATTCTTTAGATGTGAGTCAAGAAGTTTTGGCTGAAGTAAAAATTCAAACCATAGTGTCTTCACTGCTGTCGACTGCAAACCATTTTGATATAAATCACTGCTATTTGACTGCATTTCTATTGTTTTCTTATTAATAATAAATAATTATAATAAACGTTTATAAAAATTACTAAAATTACTATTAATATTGTTTTATTGTTATTATTATTAATTGACGTCATTTGTGTTGAACGTCATTTATGTGAGACATTAATCACCAAAAGCGCGAACCAGTGATTGAAATGCAAAATAAGTCATATATTTATTAGATATTTATTGCATTTAATGTAATATTAATATTAATAAACATTTGAACATAATTTGAAAATTGTGTAAAAATTACTATTTATTTAAACTTAAAACAAATAGAATTCATATAAACATAAACTTAGAAAATATGGAATTTTGCGAATTCTTAGCCGAAGACTCATTGATAGAAATCATCCCTTTATTCAAATACGACAGAGCTCTGAACCTAATAAGTGGTGATTTCGGACCTTTCAGGCCATCGATTCCAATACGAGTTCCCCTTTGGCTGGCATTCAATCTTCACCGACAGCACAAGTGCACCATTTCTGTTCCCGATTGGATTCAGTCTTTGCCTGAACTGCAGGAAAGACAGGAATCAGAGAATGAAAGACTCATTGAAATGCCTGACAATCACTGGAGAGAAATACTTAAACTATTAGAACAAGAGTTCAACTGTAGTGTGAACTGTTGTGAACTGATAGAGAGAAGAGAAGCGATACTCCGCTTGAGTGCTCACCAACTGTTTCGTGTCGCGCAACAGAAAGACTCTCTATTCATAGGAGACGTCACTCTCAACAATGCGACCAAAGCTGAGTTACAATTAGTTAAACAAATGATTCAAAACTGTTTTCGTCATTTGCAACAATTGAGAAGAACTTCAGCCATCGCTTCCGCTAATAAACACGTTTAATACTAGTTTTTATTTTTATTAATAATAATTTTTTGTTCCATTTTTTTTATTCAATCAAATAGTCTTACAATTAATGAAAAATATTTTTGAGTTAATGAGTGATATACATAAATACATCACTTTATCAAAACTTGTGTTAAAACAATTGAAGTGAATATTTATGAATGAGATGAATCAATGCTAAGAAGTAATGCTTTTCAATGTTATGCTTTCTTTTTCTTAATCGCAGATTTCGACTGAACGGTCGAACCCGAATCGGTGTCAGTCGAAGCGCCGCGACTTTTACGTCTACCAGAAATTTCGGTCTAATCATAAAAAATAAAATTTAATTTTTTATTAAATTTTGGGTAATTGTTATTTTGCGCATATCTAAGAAGGAAAGCATTTTTAGTGTTAGTCTCATCTGCAGTACTACTCTATCATAAAATTCATGAATAATTGTTTAAAATTAATATATTAGCGGGTCATAGAGGTCATAGAGGTCAGATATATTTAAATAAATAACTTATGAATGTTGAGTATGAATACAGATATAAACTGTAAACTAAAACTAAAATATAGTTTTATAAAATGTACAGAAAAATGTTATATTTGTTAAAATAAAACAATTTATCTAATTTACAGTTCAAAATAGTATCTTCCAAAGGCCAATATCTGACCTCTATGACCAATGACCTTATCAATGGCTAATATATTAATTTTATACAATAATTATGAATATATTGAGATTTAGTAGTATTGCAGGTGAGAGTACAGTAACACTAAAAATAGTTCCCCTCTAAGGAACAGTCGCTTAACATTGATTTGAACTAAAAGGAATTTATCAAAAGAGAATGAATTAGGTATTCGCTACCCTTATCTCAATTATAGCTCAACTATAGTATATGTAAAGCCATTCCTAATTTATTTGTGTTACAAATCAGCTAAAGTTATATATTATTTCGATTACTCTGTATATGTTATAAATGGCTTTTATTACTCAATAACTATTATTCTAATTAAATTGTTTTAAATAAATTATTGAAATAAAAATCATAAAAATTTGTTCACATAATGGCTGCACAAGTGAAACATTCATTTAAATTAAATTATTTATAGGGTTTTTATGATAGAACTCAAACATCACTAATCTTTAGTTAATTTAATTCAATCAAAATGTTTAAGTTTTCTAATTTTTATTTTTCTTACATCTATATTAAGTGGTGACAGAAGAGCAGTACTTCTTCTTTCACGTCCTCTTAATTTTGATTCATTGCTTTGATTGTTTTGTTGTTGTGTTTCAATAAAGTCTTCAATACTAGCAATGGTTTCCTTTTGCATTTCAACAGCCATTTTGTGGACATCATGTTTGGCATTATTAAACATAATGGCGTTTTGAAACATAAGCATAATATCGCGTTGGAATTCAGCAGTTGTTCGAATGACTCCGTTTTCAATGCGTTTCTTAATAGTTGTTAAATCTATAGATCGACGAACGATATCAGTATAGCCCTCGGCATCACTTTCAGTCACCGGATGTAAGAAAAGAGATGCGTTCTTATGAGTGCTGGCCGTTCGCCACACGAGCATTATTGCCTTTTTCCATATCTTATATTCCCTCAATTTTTCTGTCTCTTCGGTTTGCATTATAGAAGAGGCGGGACTGTTGGGCAGCGACTCATTTAAAGGAGCCGTTATGGCCGTCTTGGCGTCCATCGATTCCTCACTCATTGATGTCTCAGTGGTGTCGTCAACACTCGCGCGCTGTTTGGCTGCTTGTGGTGTATTGGATGCCGACTGATCACTCATTTCTGTTGAGTCATCTGTTGTTGTTTTTGAATCTCTCAATGCCTTTACTCTTCCAGATCTTCGCGTAATAGTTGGTGTGATATTAAGACTCACAGGAGTCGGAGGTTTCTTACGTTTGGCTCGAGTCGAGACAGAAGGTGAAGGTTTGGGATCTTCTGTTGTTATGTTTGGAGTCAAATCTGTTGGCTCTTGTTTTATAGTAATGTTTTCCGGTATTTCTTTCTCATATTCTTTTTCAACTTCTTTCGGTTCAATTATTTCGCGTTTAATATTAAGCGTTTCTACTGATTCATCAATTATATTATCCGCAGGTATTTCAGTCGCTTTATCTTCATTTGTGAGTTCAGCGCTTTTCTTAAATGACTTATCATTCGTTTCATTGTTTGACTCATCGATTTGGTCCATATTTTGAGGCAATCGCTCAATGAGTTCATCATCTTTTTGTGTTTCATTACTGGTCTCAGAGTCTTGTTTTGTAAGATTTGTTTTTGTCGGAGATTTAATCGGAGAACTGATACGTATTTCTTCATTAACTAAAGAAGATTCTTGTGCTTCCTTTGGTTCTTCCACTTGTTGTGTTTGTTCCGATTCTTGATTCTGTTCTATTTGTTGTACTGTTTGTTCGTCAAAAGCAGGCAGAGGCGCAACCTTTCCATCAGCACTCGGAGACGTTTCCAACAGTTTAGACAAAGTGGGAGAAGTTGACTGAGCATTGATTTGCTGAGCACTTGCGTTCATATTTGTGCCGCTAATTACAGGACTCATAACGTTTGCATTGCTTTCAACTAATTCCGTCTTTTCTGGAGAGTTAAGTGAAGACAACTTTTCAGGTGAAGAATGAATTGATGGCCGCCTTGGAATAGAAGGAATGGTTGGACTCGAAACAGCAGGTATTTGACTCACACCTGTAGATGTCTGACGAGTAAAAGTAGTTGAAGACAACCCACTCTTGTTTGGCGATAAAATAGTTGGTGTCGAAGGGGTTGGACTTTGCAGAAGAGATGTTAGAAGTGGTGAAGTCGATGGCGTTGGCAAAGGAAGTGTTAATTTATTTTCATTCGTTTGGATAACAGATGTTTGAGTAGTTGTCGGCGGATCTGAATCGATGTTCACTTTAAGCGGTTCACTGAGCGGTGCATTACATGGCTCTGAAGCGGTTATACTCGAAGGCAATGTCTGTTTTGGTGGCGTCGCCGGTGTCAGAGGTGTCACAGCTTTTTGTCTGTTTGTGTGCAGTAAACCTCTTCTGGCCTTCATTTGTGCAATTTTGAGATCTCTTTCTTCTAACCATTTCTTGTGCTCTATTTCTGACTCTAGTTCTGCTCTTTCTTTATCTTTAATTTGATTCACAATTTCTTTATATCTCTTTTCGTCGATTGAATTGTTTCGAAGCGATTCCAAGTCTGCTTTCATTTTGTTAATCATTTCTCTTTCAAAAGCAGTCGTTTCTCTCAATTCTTCGATCCTTTCATTGGTCAGTTTCCTAACGATAAGGTCTTCCGCTATTTCTTCTCCTCTTTCGCCTCTTTTTCGCCTAAAATTATATTAAATTAGAATAAATGAAAAATATAAAGAAATATAAAGAATGAATACTTTGGTATTTCTTTTTCAATCTTTTCCAATAAGTCCTGGTATTGAAGCGCACAATACTTCTGATTAAACCAATCTTTGGGTCGATTTTGTTCAGCAAATGCTTTCAGAGAACGACTGACTGTACTCCTGATCAGTGATTAAGTGATTAAACATTTAAACATTAAATAAAAATTATTTATTATTTATATTAAATATAATGAGAATTAATGTCAAACCAGTTCTGATCACCACTTCTTTGCACACTTGAAGCCAAACACAACTTCTCTCTTGTGGACCAGTTGTCGATCAGTTCTTGCTTTAAACGCAACTCTGTTTTGATTATAAAAACAAATATTAATTATTTAATTAATAATAAATTAATTCATTTTGAGATCTGCTCTCACTTTGATTTGAAGCTGTATTTGAACTCATTTTATAAAAATAGTTATTAGTTTTTTAATTCTATTTAATTAAATGTCATTTCATTTGGTTTACAAACAATTACTAAATATTTATCTTTTAATTTATATTAATTTCTATTACAATAAAGATATTTATCATTAGTTAACTAATAATTAATAAAATGTTTATTTGTTTGAAACACTTTTCATGAGATAAATAATAAACAAATGAATCTTTAGGTAAATTTCACATCAATTATGTCATCAATTTTCAAGACTTTTGGTCCACTTCTTTGAATGTCTTTTGAGAGCCTTTGAAATGATTTAATTTATGAAAAATAAATATATTTCAGGAATTTTTAAAGATTATTAAAACAGTTTCGAGAGCTGATAAGAATCTATAAAATTTTTATGAAACAATTGTATTGTTATTGCATTCAATTGTATGCATACGTTATGATTTTCATTTTTCTGTCTGAGGCCCTTTTTCATGATTTATAATATAAAAGACATTAGGCAGTGGTTTCCATAGGACTAATCATACTTGGATAAGGGATGGGTCGCCTAGGGGTTGACCCCCCCCCCTCCCCAAAAAAAATTCAGTCAAAAAATAGTTAATATTTTGCG